>DWKW01002649.1:0-10801 GCA_018250115.1 Doberes anticus
CAGAATAGCAAACGAGCGTACAGGTCACCTGATGTTAAGTGGTCTCTGCAGCCCATGGACATCCACATCTGAGGTTGAACGTGGACGCGTGGCCACTCCTGAGGACTAAGTTGGAATGCCTCCTGTCCGGTATCTTCTGCCTAACCACACAAAGGAGGTCGAGATTCTCAACCACTAGGCTTGCTCTATAACTTTTATTGATAGCTGGTAATTATATCTTCAATCAATTATAATGAACTAAGCACTGTAATTTGGACTTTACGGCTTTGTTAATACATATACATATAATTGAAAAATGTGTGATATGTTTATCACATGGTCTATTTCTGGTCACAATGATCTAATAATATCCGCTTAGTGACATAATAACGACCAGTAGATAGCGTTCACCTACACCTATTATTTTAATTGGTTTCTATTACTAACGAGACGTACATTGATCTTAAATCTCAAGTAAATTTTGTGTTTATTTCAAATACATGGTATCTTTTCAGCTAAGTAACTATAAATTCTACTCGACGTACCTTGTTGTGTATTATTTCATATCTAATGTACTTCACATTAGAAATCTATGTAAACATTAATAATTATAAGTTTCCTGAAAACGGCTACATTTATGAAGAAACGCTCTATTGATGCTCTAAGATAGAGCTAGAAACCTTAAAAGGTTACGACCTTTTCTACGAACCATTCACTTGTACGAGCTCCCAGTTAAACAACTGGGATATCTAGAAACCTACATAAATATTCTATTTTTCCATTTTGTTTGTACTTTAAAATATTTCTCGATCTATTGCATTGGTTAAATGCAGATAGCAAGCAAATCAGGAATTGAATACAAAAATGGATTGATATACATATATTTTTTTAAATATATCTTCAAAACAGCAAAAGAGCATGCAAGCCATCTGATGTTAAGTGGTCTGATGTTAACTGCAGCCGATGGACGTTCACATCAAATCTCAAATAGGATGGAAGTCCTATCTTCACACAGTATCCATATACCTTCCGAAACATAGCAGTGAGTATACTGTGTAAAAAAGATAAGTCTGATTAACATTGAAAGAATAATATCATTTAAAACAACGTTGATAAAAAAGGAACATATGTATTGAATTGTAATTGCCTTGAAGTTGGTAAAAATAAATGTTGAATAACGTTTTTGCCAGTGTAGTAACAATAGTAATAACCAAACATTAGTTTATGGTTTCTCTATAATTTTATAACCGTAGGTAATAGTCGTGTTTCATAGATGTTGATTTTATAAAATACGTATTTGTATGGTACAACTTACAATATTTATCGACAGTTTGACTTGTTTTTCTGTTACGGGGATGAAATCTTCTAAAGGATATCTGTAAGGCATCGAGCAGGTTTTCTCACGACGCGACGTTTCGTTTCGAGAAATAGAGGTGCGTGTCGGGATTTGATCCTCGTCCCACCATAGTGGGGTCGAGACGCTAGACCACTAGGCTGTCTCTGACTGTTTCATAGTTTAGTTTCGTAAAAAATACGTGCTCTATATTTTATTAGATTCCCATACTTCAGCTACTTTTGTAAAGACGCTTTTAGAATAATGCTTACAAAAATGCCTGTAAATTTATCTCATTATCAGTAATTAGAATACAGACGTGAACTGTCATTCCAAATTCTTGTGTTTGTGCTTGGGACTAATGACCGTGTAACTAAATATAGTCTTATAGATAAAATTCAAAACAACAACGTACGAACGAAAACTTGTGTCTTTATCTTTATTGTCCGTCTTGATGGATACGACGAACACTTCGTAGGGATTGATAGTGTTCAGGAAGAAGTATCTGCAACGGGTTGGAAATGACGAACCTTACAAGGAAGTTTATGGACGTAAATTATCAGGACGTGGTCTGTCTGCGTGCCAAGTTTAATCCAAATCGGTTAACGGGCCACTGCAGGCTTGGCAAGCACATGACTAACCGCTAGCAACATGGTGGTATAAACGCCTATCCATATTACACTACTTATGCACAAACGGAGCATTCATCTGGGAAAGTATGAGCTCCACACGGATGAAGCCTGGAACCTCGCTGTCAATAAAGTCCTACCTTTTCTCAAAGCCATAGGGTTGGACAGCGAACTCTAACATCGGCTGTAGGCACAAACGACTCACTGTGGTTGACGTGCCTCGAAGTTCATGAGCTCAAGCCTAACTACACAAATAAAAACAATAACGCATAATTGAGTAATAAAAATCCAAATATCTTCACAAAGTTTCACATTTATAGCATTAAGTAGGCTGTACCATACATATGAAATATTTTTGTCACATGCTTTGTTAAGTGCTGTTGCCAACCAACATGAATTTTGTACTATGAACCCTCATTACTGCCGTCTCTTATTGCTGCAAGAGTGGTAAAAATCTCGGGTCAAACGCTCTTTGCGAGCGTAACGGAAATACTTTAGTGCGTGAGCTAGATATTGTATAAAACTCTTCGCGACTTTAGGTACATCTTAGTATGAAATAATACCTATTCATGTACAGTGGTTGTTTGTTAGGACGTTGATATTTCACTTATAGACAGACACAGCGTCGCGTGACGCCTCACGAGATTGAAAAAAGAGTGGAAAATCACGACAAATGCAATTATTAATAAAAATAATTAAACGATTTCTGCTACCGTCGATCATTATACGGTCTTTACGGTAACTAAGTACATTTTATTTTGCTCAAACGCACCAAAAATTTGTGAAATCTGCCTTTTTGACTGGAGCTGTCATCAGGCTAATTCAGACGCAATTTGTTGTGACTCAAATTACAAGTTTAATATGATGCATGAGTGACATTTTGAATTTATATATAGTGAGATAACGTTTAGTATGAAATTTACAGAAAAATTAGTTTGTATAGTACATATTTCGTAATCAACCCATTATATCCCACTGCTGGGCATGACCCGTGGGTCAGATATGAGAGAATTTAGGCCATAATCCGCCACGCTGGCCAAGTGCAGATTGGCGGACTTCACATGCAATGCATGCAATGGTTTCCTCACGATGTTTTCTTTCGCCGTTAAAGCGAGCGATAATTAATTAATAATACGCACATAATTTCGAAAACTTTGAAAATAATATTCGAGAAATAGAGGTGCCGGGATTAGAACCTCGACCCAACGTAGCGGGGTCGAGATGCTTAACCACTAGGCTCATCATCGTCACTCACTTTTGTACACTCGATGTAAACATAGTATTAGTATCGACACTAGCCGCCCTTGGCCGCGTACGATGTTTCGTACAAGTTTGACTTTAGGCCAAAGCCATTAGGTTGGCGTAGTGCTGCCAGCTCTGAAATGCCATATTGTAGGTACTAAAGGTAAAATATCTAGACATGCACCTCTAACCTAGATTCAACGCTATGCAATGACCTGGATAACCAGGATTGTTAAGTATATTTTAATTTGACGATATCAACATTTTTATTTATTAAATATTATTTTTTCCATTGCCTAAGTGTATGCGATACATTCAAATCTTTTAAAATTAAATGGATACAGGCTTCCTCTTATTGTCTCCGTTTTTGTCTTTCCCTTTCTACCTCCATCCGCTCGAGTCTAAATAAGTTATAGCTGAAGGCAAGTTTATATTGCATTCGTATGTGTATATTTAGAGTGATTTATTTAGTTGCCGCTGACCTTTTTGGACTTACTCTTATTTTTAAGTCGGTAGTGGATGCAACCTACATTTGCAAGATCCGGGTTACTTCGCTTTAAAGGCTTTACAGTAAGGAATTACTCTAGTTCTAGTCGCAAACGTCCTTAGGTTATGCAACGCTATCAAAGCGCTTTGATAACTCTGCTTTTAAAGCCCTACCTTTTTCATGTTATCGTTGAGAGACAGTGACGGGTCGGGTCGCCTTTATACGTCATAACATATAATGATGCTGTAATTTATTGCGATATCAAAAACAAAACAAAAACCCAGGATGCTCTGACGGTAAAAAGCTTTTAGTCTTAACTCTTTATTTTGCTGCTTGTTCATTTAAATTATTGTAGTAGAGGAACTAAGTGGGGCAAAGCGGACGCAGCCCTTCCCTACTTGCTATATAATGTACGATTAATCTTCAGAGCAAGAACAGAATAAACGAATAACTTCAACAATTTTGCTGAAGCTTACTCTTTCTAGGCGATCCATGTAAATGTAATTGAACGCAACCAGATAACATTAGCACAATCCCACTCGAAATGTCGTACCTACATATCTGGTTAATTTTGTAGAATTTTTAACAATCAAAAGGCTGTAGCTATTATATGAATAATCTGAAATTATTCCCGTAATGTTTATTTTCCGTATCCACCGGGATCTAGATCTCGTCCAGGCGTACAATTGGGCACTACGTTCCGCAAATTTTTAACATGATGAAGATGTAAATTTAAATCTGCTTCTAGTAGTATGACGTAGGCGTGAGTTTTGCGTGATAATTTATGCCGGGGATCGGCTGTGTACATCAGCGTAGTTGTAAATAGCGGTCTATTTATTCATATTCCGGGTGACAGTCTATTTTGGCTTGACCGCCGGCTGTCGAGTTCTCATGACAGATCATCGCGTAAATTCGGCTTTGCTTTGGTGAAATTATTTTGATAGTTCTAAATTCCAAAATTACTTTCGTCGATGACAGCGTCGTAAATTATACCACTTGTAAAATTTTTAATTCTGTCAAATAAAATTGTTTTTATACCTTTTTTTTTACATATACTAAAGCTAGCGAACGTTTCTAAGGAAAGTTGTTGGAGCGCCTTTATAACGAACATCATATCGTAGCGCACCGGAAATGCCTGAGGAGGAAAATCGTTACATAACTTTAAACTTTTTTGCCGAAGTATAAAGTTTAAACAGACCCGTGGAGGGTCGCCACAAGTCCTAATGGTGGGCATAAGAACACCATTTTTGACGGTGGTGGTAATCGTCTATAATAACACTGTATGTGGGTAAAATATTCTATTGCATGATAAAAATATAGTTGCAATAAATAACTGAAATAACAACCCTATATTGTCACCAATGCCAGACTTCAACGAAATGGGATTGTCAATAGACAGGGAATATTATTGAATAGACTACGTATCGAAATCGGGATCAGAGGCATCGGCCTGCTAGCTAAGCAGCATCCGACTTAATAAATATTGAAGATAAATTCTCAATTTATATAAAGCAGTATATTTAAATAAATTTGCGTCATGCTTATAGTCCTATGATTCATTGCGTAGTAAATGCATAAACAATTATGATAAGACTGGGACCATAGCTCATAATTTAGATTTTGCTTTGCTTCGAATTGAAACCTCCGAATTGTCACCACTGTGCCATATGGGTAAGTCCATAATTATGTAACGATATACGAGCATGATCGTTTTAGGTTAAGGTACCCACTTCCTTAAATACTACTGGGGAAAAAAAGAACACACATTACAAAACAATATTGAAATGTATATGCGCATTTTTACGTTCTGAAATTCTTTTCTCATTCTCAGTACGTAAAAACTTAACAGCCCGCGTAATTACCCGCTATTTGCTCTTAATTACAACGGCATGTAAGATCATGTCATCATTTCAATAAGACTGGTTCGTAAGGCACGAACATCCCACCATAATGGTTTATGTTAAAAAAAAAACTTTTTATGATGGAACTTTTTTTTTCACTTTTTATAAAGGTGTATTTTACTCAATTATGTACTTTGCAGTAACACTGAACCGTTTGCTAGACAATTGTTCTTTAAACATGGTTCTTTTTTCAACTTTTCTTAGGACCTAGTGAAACAGACCCACGGTAAGCTGTATGTTTATTTTCCGACGGATTTAATATTTTCTAACGGTCAGCTGAGTCTGCGGAAGTTTATTTCTCGTATCGATTATTTTGGCAAAAGTCATGAAGATGTTTGCCAAAGCCTTCTCGATTTCATATACCGAGGCAGAGCTCGTATTTCCACACGGCTCTTTAAAGCTTTTCCGTCGCTAATACCAGTAGTGTATGGCATTGATACGTATCTAAAATGGCAGTAGGTACGCAATAGAGTATATATATATTTTTATTTTTAATGTCTTGAATGTTTACTTGGTCGCTATCTAATGAAAGCGTGATAGGATAAGAAAAGGTAATTGTAATATATGTACAATGTACTATTATAAAATTATAATCATATTTTGTACATTTTCATTTACATTTCTTTAAATTCAAAAGATATTTTTTACGAACTAACTTCTATTATATGAAGGGTTTTAGACTTGAATTGAGCTTTCATAGTATAAATGCATATGATAAGACTTAAATACTACAATTAGCTCTCACAAAATCGGTGAAAAAAAACAATATACAGCTTAATCTGACTGTAGAATGCGCTGTCATATACGCGGAAGGTCGTTGATTTTGTTTTTTCAGTGATATGAGGCGACAAAGTCGCCGGTGGTAGTCTAGGCACATATTCAGACCTAAATCCTGCTATCAGTCTGAACAAGAACAAGAAGTGCGCGCCATCGCATACCTGGGAAATTAATTGTTTTTTTTTAAATTAATGTTATGCGGCGACAGCGTCGAGTGCGGTAGTTTGGTTTTCTATTTTAAAAAGTGAATTTCCGTTTTTATGCTGTGGTTATACTATGCTGGCCACCTGACACGAATCTATAAATGAAGTCCGAACGCACCCCATCTTACAGACATTTATACGCATTTAACTTCAATAATAATGCTGCTGCTTTGTAGACACGATTTAAACTCGCGTTCCACTTCGTGAATAATAAGTAAGGTGATGATGTTACGTAACCCATTAGTCAACTACATGAATCACTCGTCCGTGACTTAATTGAAATATATTTTGTTTGGGATTACATTGTATTACGTGTATAAATATACCTCCCAGTAGTCTGATAACATGGCTATCACACGGTTTGTTACTTCTGGACTGCGTAGCAGAGTTTATCAATGTAATGCGCGTACATAATCTCAAGATAAGAAATCTAATTAATATTAATTTGGATAAACGATGAAGTTTATCCTTCATTTGCGTACGCATTTTAATTTGGTTCAATGCTCCAGTAGAAGAAATAAGCTTCTTATCTCTAAAAATAATTGAAAGATCGCTTTTCCGCGGGGTTTGTAATTTGTGTGTTCGCTCGTTGCCTTTTGTTTATCATTTTTTTTTTTGTTGGATCATTAAGAGACTTTTAATAACATTTTTTTACATTAGCAGAATAGCAAATGACCATGCAGACCACCTGATGTTAAGTGGTCTCTGCAGCCCATGGGCATCCACACCTGAGATTGTGTGTGGATGCGTTTCTACTCCTGAGGACTACGTTGGAATGCCTCTCGTCTAGTGTTGTCTGCCTAACTACACCCTTCAAACCGAAACAAAGCAGTTCTCACACTGCTGCTTTCGGTAGAAATAGGTATAGCGTTGTTGCCGCCGCAGGCGAGCCTTCGACATAAGACTCTACCACCATCAAAACTTAGTGGGAACTACAAAATGATGACATCGGTTACAGTATTATAAGTTAAAATATGAATTGCAATCGGGAAACTTATAAGTACTTAAGAATAGAATTACTATTTAACTGTCCTGGTTGAATTTGAATGTGGATATCTGGGCTGTAATGACTACAAGTGCAACTCTGTGAAAATAATACTTACTGAATTTTCAGTTCACAATTTTTTGTCTGTTTAAATACATTTGAATAGTAGCATTTTGAATCGTTTCTTATACATGTGAACATGTGTTCCGGTTGGCTTTTATTTCTCTTCACGTTTGTTTTATCGTCCAATTGAAGATACGACGCCGGAAGCCGTTACTCCGAATGGGCCTATTAATAATAATGTTGATATTTAAATCGATTGTAGCAAAAGCGCGCAGTAATTATCCATTAGGCCGTTGTTTTAGTGGCAGAACGGTAGTGTTTGTTAAACCGTGATACAATACACAATATTATCTGTTATAAAATTGTAATAGCGGCTTTCTCTGTTTTGGAAAACTGATCATCACTGTTTAGTGCTTTCTGAACCAAAACATTTTTAAAATTTTTGTCTGTTTATATGTTTGTTCGTCGAAGGGATTTCTATAATTTAAAAGAATATGCTTGTCCTGAAACATTGTCATTAATTTGAAAATGATCGGCCCGGAAGAACTAGAGATAGGTACAGCTTGACCACAGCAGCAGTGTGAGAACTGCTATGTTTCGGTTTAGAGGGTGTGGTTAGGCATAAGACAATGGAGAGGAGGCATTTCATCTTAGTCGTAAGGTGCAGCAACGCATCCACATTCAACCTCAGATAGGACTTCCGTCCTAGTTGAAGTTTTATGTGGATGTCCATGTGCTGCAGTAACCACTTAACATTAGGTGGCCTGAATGCTCGTTTGCTATTCTGTTGTTATACAAAACGCTTATAAAAATCTTTAATATTAACGCATAACCTCATTTCATAAAGAGTAAATCAATTAATTTAGTAAAATTTCTTTAGATGAACTAAATGCGTCGTTCAATGTATTTTTTGATGTCTTTTACGGCTTAAAGAATTTAAAGAAACTGACATGAATTACGACAGAGAATCCGTTGAATTCTAATCCAACAGATTAACTGCTTGTATAAGAACGTACAACACAAGTGGTTGTTGCTTGGTCTACGAGCTCTCACCTATTCTTACCTACAGATGCACGAACAAAACTTTTATATGCCTTTAATTAATGTCCAAGTTGCTTACGCAGAACCCTGATTCAGTTTGAAGAGCTGACAAGGCTGGAGGGCCATCGTAATTGCAGACTCAACAACTTTCTCATAATGCCATTTGACATGGCTGGGATTTGTCTGTGTGGAATTATGAATAATGAAGGAAATATCCTGAGTTATGGTTAGGTGTTGGTTTAAGAGATAATAGTTTCACAGGTGCAAAATTTACGAATTCAAGTACCATTCTAGATAAATAAATTCTGTTGCTTACGAAAAGAAGCAGCTTGTGTGCAGTTTTAAATTTACATACTTAAATTTAAACAAAAAACTGCCGTAGTGTGCCTACCGGCTAAGCAAAGAACATTGACATACAATGTAAAAGGATAAAATTCAAAATTGTACATATTTTAATTTTATTTCTCACCAGATATAATGTCAAATATTTACATCAAACATCTGCTGGCCTTATTTGTAGTAGTCCGAAAATTAATGAATATGAAAGACAACTATTTCTGCCGTAAAGCAGCAGTGTGCTGTGTATCAGCTTGAAACCACACCCGTCAGATAGGATTTCGAGCCTAGTTGTGGTTGGATGTTCATGGACTCTGAAGTCCCTGATGACCACTTAATGGTAGGTGGCCTGCTAGCTCTGTAACTGTTCCGTTAATAGAAACAAACTTTCTTTGTTTGGCACATTGCAAAATTATGTTGCTGTAGATTTCAAATTTAACAAACGTAAATCGTCTGTACATACCATGTCTGAAAAATCGGTTTGTAGAATTTAAACATTTTGACGACCCATATGGCGCCGTAATCAACGTGCGAACTGCCGTTCGGAGGGTCCTGGGTTCGATTCCCAGCGGGGCAAAAATTTGAATGATGAATTTAGATTTCTGTACCTGGTCTGGGTATTCTTGTGCTTGTTTCTGTGTGTGTCCATGGCACCCACGACACAGGTTAAAAGTTACTGTGGGGCTGTGAGTGTGAAGCGTTATTATTATTATTATTGCTATATCGTCAGTTATTGTGTTATTAATATGTATCTCTTTTTAAATCAAAGGTCCAAGATGTTATTGTCCCGGTCATTAGAAGGCTTGCATGCACACTGTCCAACACGTAGAAGTCCCGTTGAGACACTGTAATGTGTGTATTATTATTATTTTCATTCAAACGGAATATCAAACGAGCGTGCAGGCTACCTGATATTAAGTGTTCGTTGTAGCCCACCGACATCCACATCAAACCTCAACTAGGACGGAAGTCCTGTCTGAGGTTGTATGTGGATGCGTTGCTACTCCTGAGGACTATGTCGGAATGCCTCCTGTCCAGCGTCTTCTGCCTAACTACACCCTTCAAACCGAAACGCAGCTGTTCTCACACTGCTGCTTTACGGTAGAAATAACTGCTGCTGGTGGTCGAGCCTTCGACATAAGACTCTATCGCCATCAAATATACACAAAAAAAATGGAGATACACTTTAATAAAGAATAATTCAACAACATTTATAATAATTTCACACAGTAACAATTAAAAATGATATTAAATGCGTCAGTTATTATAATATCAGTAACAGTGGTAGTGGGTTTCAAGATAATTTCCCAACATCTCGACCGCAAGTTTATTTTCTCGGTTGTCAGTCGGATTGAGCGACGTTTCATTATATGATATTTATTCATGACTCGGAAGCAGGTTAAACCTACGTCAGCGTGTATAATTTAATATGTGACTGAAATTTCATATTTCAATGAAGTTATGGTGGTAGTTTATGTAGACGGCTCGCCTGCGGCGGCAGCACCGCTGTCCCTGTTTCTGCTGGAAGCAGCTGTGTGAGAACTATTGTGTTTCGGTTTGAAGGGTGTGGTTAGGCAGAAAACACCGGACAAGAGGTGGTTCCAACTTAGTCTTCATGTGTAGCAACGCATCCACATACGACCTCAGATAGGACTTTTTTATTTTTTATATACATTAGCAGAATAGCAAACGAGCGTGCAGGCCAACATGCATGCGTTAAGTGGTATCTGACCTGATGTTAAGTGGTATCTGCAGCCCATGGACATCCACGCCTGAGGTTGTGTGTGGATGCGTTGCTACTCCTGAGGACTACGTTGGAATGCCT
>DWKW01002650.1:0-10800 GCA_018250115.1 Doberes anticus
ACCGCTACACCTATTTCTGCCGTAAAGCAGCAGTGTAAGAATTTCTGTGTTTCGGTTTGAAGGGTGTGGTTAGGCAGGGGACACCGGATAAGAGGCATTTCAACTTAGCCCTCATGAGTAGCAACGCATCCACATACGACTTCAGATAGGAGTTTCGTTCTGGTTGAGGTTTTATGTTGATGTCCATGGGCTGCAGTGACCACTTAACATCAGTTGGCCTGCATGTTCGTTTTCTAATCTTTTAAGATAAAAAAAAAGTTAAGTTCCACAAATCACAGGACTTCTTATAGGAGCGGAGAAAGGAGTTCAGGCTGCAACACTATTTCATCACAGTTTACACAGTTTAATTCAAGCTCACTATAAAAAGTTCACTATAAAAAGCCGTTGAAGCTGCAAAGGCTAAAAGGACCAACGACACACAGAAAAAATAGAAAAAAAATCCTTTGCAGTATGAAAGCATCTATGTACGACCTCATATAGCACTTGGATCCTGTTTGAGGTTGGATGCAGCAGATGTTTATGGCCATATATGACTACTTATTATCAAGTGGTTCACATTCGTATAATCTCTGTAACTTATAAAAGTAAACTAAATACCACTTGTCTTAATCCGTTTAATAAGTTATCACGTTTGATGCGTTGTAATCTACATCCTCGATTTGCCAATCATCTGCCGACAGGAACATACGAGGACGAAATATCTCGATACGTTGGCGTGGAAGCTATTACAAATCAGCAGCGGTAACGGAAGTCGGCTGGAAGGCTAATAAATTATAGCTCCTATGAAGTGGTCTATGTGTTGTAAGGTAAAAGTCGGCATTGCAATCTGCAAAGGAAGTCTGACCGTGAATACATTTGTATCCCATAATAAGCACCGTTATTATGCAACTTCCAGCACACTAATCATGTGGCGGCGTTTCTCAATATTGGAAACATAAATCGCTTCAACAAGAACAGGACGACAGTTATTGATACTTGCTAAGTTAGCATCTCCTTTTGTTACAGATTTTTTATTATTATCATATTAGGCTATTTTTTTATAAGAAGAGTTTTAATTTTTTTTATGTTTCCTATTTCTCGTTGTTCTAGAAATTGGTACAAAAATTGAAAAGTCGAGTTTAAAACTACCGTTTCCAAATTAATACCTCGGAAATAGTGAAAAATTTATTTAATATTTTAATTTTACATCATAATTAACTTATTAATGTTTGTCGGATGGGCATATCTCTCATTATGGTACAGGCATTTGAGAAACGGTAACGGCGTACGTTTGTCGTGATTTCGTAATAGACATTATTTTATACTTGTATATTAGTTTAGCTCATTTCCTCTCCAATAAGGCACGGTGTATTCTGTACAATTAAATAACAAATGGAATATTTGTAAAAAAAATTGTATAAATGTCATTAATTATGAAACTTGGAATTGGTATACATTAAAAGGTAAATGGTTTGATACAACTGCCTCTGTAGAATCTTCGTACATGCATATTCTTTGCAAATAAATGATTTTGTCTTTTTCTTTGATGAATCAGATGTGCGCTTATTATGGTTGTCGGATGCGCTAATCGGACACTATCTCCAAACAGTGTTTAGCCGGCTCGGCGAGCACACTATCTACGCTACTATCGAGACGTGGGAATGGTTCTCACGGACCACTGTGAATGTTTGACGTACAAAAGGAATGTCAAGATGCATGTTGGGTAAGGCCTTTATACTGTACCATATATAGCTTAGTACTTGCATTCGAATTTGTGCGTTGTATTGTTATACAACTATGTATTTATCTTTAGACTTTTTAATCCAAGAATTTTAATATTGACGAGATAACAAAAGAGTACGCTGGTCACCTGCTGTTCAGTGGTTACAGAAGCCCATGGAAATCAATATTCAATATCAGTCAGATCAAAGACCTAACTGGAGTCGTGCGTGGATGTTGCTACTCTTGAGGACTTAGCTTTAATGCGTCAATTCCAGCGCAATCGTATCCTGAATACAATTGGCAACTCGTATGGCGCCGTGGTCAACGTACGGTCTGCCGTTCAGAGGGCAGTTCAGAGGTTCGATTCCCAGCGGGGCAGAAATTTGAATGATTTCTGTACCTGGTCTGGGTGTTTGTGTGCTTGTTTCTGTATGTGTCCATGGCACCCACGACACAGGTTAAAAACCTACTGTGGAGCTGTGAGTGTGAAGCGTTATTTTATTTTATGAGATGAGAAATTTTTCGATATATCATCGTTTGTATCATTAACCAATCTATCACCGGCGAAATAATTCTGCAAAGAGTATAAGTCACTGTTATATTAATTTCATTTGTAACTGATATTAATTTTGGTGTTAATTTAATGTCATGTAAGTATATATATAAGTATTTTAAAATATTTAATGTAATATATAAGTATTTTGTAATATCATGTAATTTAATGTAGGTATTTTGTAATAATTTTTGTATTAATTATTTAACAGTATAGATTTATATTAATTTAATATTGATTAATAGGCTAACGAATTAGGTAACTACCTGTAAGGTTAGCCTTAAGTCAGAAATAAATAAATAAATCGGCCGAAAACCCCGAATAACGTGAACAGCTAATCTCCGTACGGTACCGCGCGCTACTGTTTGTTCGCGAGCCGGACTGAACGGTTGCGAACTGATTAAAATTCATCCCGAGCGCCCATCGGCCTTAATGAGCGGTTGTCTCGCTACGGAAACAAATAGTTCTGTACGGTAATAAAATTTGATTTTATTTCCGAATATATCAGGTTAGATGTATTCAGTAAGATTATTATCGTCTTCGTAAAAACAATATGTATGGAAAAGTGTTTGCTATTGTCTGCAGGCTATCTAATGTTAATTGATTACTTCAGCTCTTGGACATTCATAAGACGGAAGTTCTATTTGATGTCATTTTTTTTTTCAAACGTAGTAGCACACGAGCATATTCCTGTCCAATGTCTTCTGCCTAACCACACCCTTCACTGCTGCTTTAAGTCAGAATACAGCGGTTGTGTTGTCGCAGGCGAGCTTCTACTTATGACTCTACCACCATCAAGATAAACCGGAAAGAGAGATCAACGTATGTATTTTAATATTGTTAGTAGTAATGTCCGCCAATCCGCACTTGGTCAGCGTGGTGGACTATGGCCTCAATAATGTCTTATCTGAAAGAAGACCCATACCCAGGTGTTTAACAATAATAGGTCGATAATGAAGTGAATAATTTCTCCATATTATAAAACAATAACAGTAGTAATTTAAAATGTTTTACACTCATAGCCCCACAGTAGGATTCAACCTGTGTCATGGTTACCATGGACACACACAGAAAGAAGAACACAAACACCCAGACCAGGTACAAAAATCTAAGTTCATCATTCAAATTTTTGCCAAACTGGGAATCGAACCTAGGGACCTCCGAACGGCTGACCGCACGTTATTTACCAAATTAAGATTTCAAAATCGTTAAAATTAAAAGATTCTAATATTAAAAATCGTTATAAACGAATCACGTTCAATAATTGCATTCACAGTGAGGAATAATTAAGATATCATCGTAAAACCATCTCTTCGAAAACCCAATATATTTTCGCTCGTCAATTAGCCTCGGTGCTTGTGTCCGTCCATCACATTCTGATTGTAATCACGGGTATCATAAACAAATATTTACGGCGGGATTTGGCGTAAGACATACACCTGAGCGGTTTCTTATATAGAACTAGCTGGTGCCCGCGACTTCGTATGCCGCCCGCTCTCTATCTATATCTCATATATCTATATCTCACTCACAGTTTCTCCAAATTATATGAAACTTATTGATTTGTGCGAACGATTTGTCCGCCATCTATTGTACGTTGGCGGTACTATGTCAGAACTTTTCCGTGCGCACTACAATAACTCAACAAAGTTTTATCGTAACCGGATCAATGGTTTAGGAGCGCATAGAGTATAAACATACAAACATGTACGACACAAAATAAGGCAATTTGCTATATACAAGTGCAAAAATCTTTATCGACAAAAAAAGTCGTTTATAATAATTGTTATGCTGTTATGCTTTAGATTTCGCTGTGTTCCAGAAGATAGCGTCTTCTCCTAAAATTAAGGCTGAAAAAAACTCAAATCAAAATCAAAAAATTGTTTATTCATTTCAAACATTTGTACATAATGCAAGGGCCCCCATACTGGGTTGATAGACCTGTGGTACCCCGCTCATCCACAGAGGCAAACAATTATCATTTGAAATGTATTACATAACATTTTTTTTATTAAACTACATCATAGTTGGTAGAAGGTAAAAAGATAAAGAGAGAAAAATATATTTTCGAGGTTCAAATCCCGACACGCACTTCTAAATTTCCAAATTTTTATTTATAATTGTTTCTAAATGATTTGGTCTCTACAAATTAATTGTTTCTCGCTTAAACATTGAAGAAAAACACCGTGAGGAAACTATGGCCTGAACACTTCTCTCTCCCGTGTCCAGCAGTGGGACAATAATGTGTTGATGATGATAAGTTAGGTACGTACTTACTAAGATCGAAATCTTTTCCTAAAATATCGTTCAAAATTATCTCACATATTCGTAAAATACTTTCGCTTATAAAATACTCCTCATTGAACGATGAAAAATCCCAATTACACAGATCCAACGCCGTTACTCGTAATGAAACGTACAATTTTCATAATATAAAAAGCGGAGCGGTTTTAATGACTGTTTAGGATGTGTGAATTTTGATAACTATAAATTATTCCGTTAATAACTTTAACCAAGTTATTAATAACTTTGACCAAGTTATTAACGGAATAACTTCGATTCGGAAGTACCAACACTTTGGGGTGGAAAGTGCTGCTGTGTTTTGATTTAAAGGGCTTAAAGGGAAGAGTTTTTTTCATTATTATATACGAGCATGCAGGCCACCTGATGTTAAGTGGTCACCGCAGCCCATGGTGATCCACATAGAACCTCGACTAGAGTCGATATCCTATCTGAGGTTGTATGCGTTGCTACTTCTAGGACTAATTTTTTGAATAACTACACCCTTTAAACAGAAACACAGTAGTCCTTACACTGCTTTACGGCAGAAATAGGAGCAACGGCGGTGCCACCGCAGGCGAGCCTTCGACAAGACTCTACCAAATTCTACATAAAAAAAAACTTTAGAATGTAGCGCAATCTTATGTTATAAATAAATCTCTATCAAACCGCGAATGTTGTATATACCTTTAAAGGCAAATTATTCGGAATAAAACTTAAATGTGTTATAATTAATTAATTAGCTAATCTAGTGATAAGCCAATGGTGTATCTGTTAAAATAAATAAATAACCGTTGATAGGAGCAGACCGCGTCGTTCCAACTGTAACAACAATCAGTCTTGCTTCAAATATTTTTTGCAATTATCAAGTTTATATTTTTACAGGCTGTTATTAAGACAAAGCGGATTAGACACGATCCATATTATGGCTGACAAGTTATTGCAATATGCAATTTAAATTTTTCACTTATTTTGAAATTATTTTTAATTTGGTGGTAGAGTCTTATGTCGAAGGCTCGCTCGCGGCGGCACCACAACCAACTATTTCTGCCGTTAAGCAGCAGTGTGAGTACTGTTGTGTTTCGGTTTGAACCCTTCATACCAAATTCGTTATTCGCCAGAAACCTGTCTTCCAACTTAGTCCTCAGTAGCAACGCATCCACACACGACCTCAGATAGGACTTTCGTCCTAGTTATGGTTTGATGTGGATGTCCATAGGCTGCAGCGACTCCTTAACATCGGGTGGGCTACAGCTCCATTGCTGTTATGTTAATATCGAATTAAAAACTTTGAAATGTAGTTATTATAATACTACGGATACTACAATACAAATGCGATACTCACCTCTCCTTATTGCAGAATCTAATTTGGAGATAGACTGTGAAGATTATCAAACCATGATAGATTAAAAATTTACCAACAAATAGCTTTTATGATTAATCTACGTAGTCTGGGTGTTTGTGTGCCAGTTTCTGTGTGTCCATGGCACCCACGACACAGAGTGTGGGTAGATGTATGTAATACACCAATAGCCCCACACCAACATTTCCTGTGTCTTGGGCACCATGGATACACAAAGACAAGAATACAATTTTCAACCAGATCAGGAACAGAAATTCAATTCAAAATTCAAACTTCTACCCGCTAGGAACCGAACTCAGGACAGTAGACTGGCATCTTGACCACTTTGGCAAATAGGTTATCAATTATAAATATAAATATGAATAAATAATAAGACTCATTTTGAAATGATATAAGTATGACAACCTGTAAACGATACAGACGCGAGGCGCGGCATTAATGCTACGGTTGACAGAACAGCCGTATAGTGTGCAAGCAGCCTTATCATCTGATATTTTGACAGGCCGCTATCACTGGCAGTAACGGTCAAGCGGCATAATAAACTGGCGTCCGATTCGCCACAATACCGTTAAACGATGGCTTTATAGACGGCATAATTGTACACAACTCTGATTTGTGTGGTCTCTACCTGTTGTGTGTTGAAGAATTTATGTTGAACAATGTTACACGCTAATTATTATTGTATACTTTCAACGTGGAAAAATGTTGACGTCACAGTGTAGAGTTTATTTTGTAGAGTTTCATGATGGTAGATAGTTATATTGAAGGCAAAGTGTGAGAGATGTTATGTTTTGGGTTGAATGGTGTGGTTAGACAGAATACACAGGACAAGAGGCATTCCAACTTAGTCCTCAGGAGTAGCAACGCATCAACATACGACCTCAGATATGACTTTCGTCGTATTTGAGGTTTGATGTGGATGTCCATGGGCTGCACTTAACATTAGGTAGCCTGAATGCTGAAAAGAAGACTATTTTGTAAATAGTCATTAAGAAAGTACTAAATAATTATACGAATCAGTAAAAGCTTCATCATCAGCTCTTAAATTATTCCAATGCTGGGCACGTGAATGACTTTACATGCCTTTGAGAACATTATGGGGAAATTTCAGGTTTCCTAACGGAATTTTCCTTCATCGTTAAAGCGACAGATCGTTTATTTATAATACGCACATAATTTTTAAAATTTAGAATATACTATATTTCAAGAAATAGAGGTGCGTGCCGGGATTTGATCCTCGATCCATCAGAAGTTCAACCACTAGGCTATCGCTCACTTCGTAAAAACTTAGTGGTTAAGAAGATTCTTAAGGGTGATCCCATTCCAGTCATGGCAGTGGTGCCGCCGCAGGTGAGCCTTCGACACAAGACTCTACCACCATTAAAATCTACACATTATGTGATATAAAGTCGGGCAGTAGAGTTGGTATAGCCCTGATTTGAGCGAGCTTTGCAAGCAATAAAGATTGTACGATAGAGCAGTTAAGATAAGGCAGATACGTCATTTATCTTCTACAACGGTTATATGTAGGATTACAGTAGTAATGTCCTTATATTTATTTATAATTAAGTCATTGCTGTCGGTATTATCACTTCTCGACCTTAGTTAGGGGTTCAAAACCGGGTCGTACTTCTTTGTATGTAAAATTATTTGGGCATTATAACTAAACGATCATTGTGTTTAACGGTGAAGGAAAACATCTTGAGGAAACCTGCTTACATAAGAGTTCTCCATTCCATAATGTTCTTAAAGGCATTTAAAGTCGGCTAATGCGCACTACTCCTTCAATCATCTCCGAGAGTAGACCCGTGCCCAGCAAAATCAACAATAATGAGTTGATAATGAATTAATGATAATGAAGAGAAGGTCCATGCCCATTCCTATCCCACTATAGGAATGGTTTAATGATGTTAATGGTTTAATGAGGTTTGACATTTTTAAATAATTTTATATATTTAAGCGAGTATTAGCTAGCAAATGCTAATTACTGCATTTTTATCATTTAAATGTTTAGAATAGGATCGAACTACCGGACTACCAAGGCTACACTGAAAATCAGCGCTATGGTGGTCACCACGGCATTAATGCTGAGTGTTGTCCTTTTTGTTTAGTAATGCTGCAGCATGGAAATACTCCATGTGTTACACTAAAATGTAATTTTTGTTCTAAAATCTATATAGTAAATTATTTACAATACATTCCTATTCTGTGTTGCAGGGTTACTATTTACAAATAAATGTATTATCTTTCTTCCTTTCTTCCAAATGGTTATTCAATTCGTCTTTACCGAGTATCGATAGATAAAGATAGCGTGGTTAGAGCTTATCTACCTTATATGCGAGCTTTGTAGTAAGCAATAAAGATCTGACGATAGCGCGGTTGAGATATCGCCGAGGTGTCGCGTGCCGGTCGCAGGGACATTCATCTTCTGTATTGGTTGATACAGCGAGTTTATTTAATTATAACCAATTAACTGAAATAAATAAAAAGTATCGCTCGCTTTAACGCTGAAGGAAAAGTCAGTCCGTTGGATCGGGGTTCAAATTCCAGGACGCATCTATACTTCTCAAAATATAGTCTTTCAAAATCTCTCTCTCAAAATTGCCTTTTGTGTATTTAATTTTTATTGTGTGCATTTGAGGTTGAATACTTTTGTATAGTTTGCACATACATTATATTGCATTGTAACTTTAACACATAGATCTATGTTGTCGCGAACTCTTTTATGGGTCTTTTTAGCTCTACCACTTTTCAAAATAAATTATTAATATAATATTTTACCGTAAAGGCAACATTCGCTCTACCGACAATTCGCTCACAATTGGCCTCTATGAAAAGCGTTTTTACTTTAAAGGGATACAGTTAATGGATATGAACATATGAATGGTTACAGAAATGGGTAGTGGTAGACTTATATAAAAGGCTCCCCTGCGGCGGAAATAGGACGTGAGGCAATTTAGTCCTCAACAATTTCAACGCAATTACTGATGTTCATGACTATGGGTTGCAGTAAAATACCAGAATACTTAATGACGGTAGAGTCTTATATCTTTAACAATCTTATCTATGATAGAAAACTCGCGCCCAACAGTGGGACAATAATAGGTCGATGACATGACATTGGACGTTACGATGATAAAAACATTTTGTCGCTCCATTCGATTAACCTTAGAGTACTTAAATAATAAAAATAAAATTGGCCCTCAATATGCATGTTTAAACATTTTATACCATAACATAGTGAAATGAAACAACTAACTGTACCTTACAAAGTCACCGAATTCTTTAGCGTAGTTTTTCTTGACCCAAGTATCATTTACCATATTGGAAAGTTGACTCCAATAACTTCACTGATATTTAGATAGATTACACGTCTTTTGATATGAAATATAACTTTCATTAAAAACATAAACAAAGCGATATTTCACAAGTACTGCCTTAAACTTGGACGAATTTATCATATCGCAGTGGGTCACTGTAAGATATCTTAATACTTCTCGTAATGACTTGAGGCAATGACTTGATGAATACCAAGATGTTAAACCGGCATTAATTTTAACGCCTTGAATTTTAAGCAAAGAAGTAACCTACTATTTGAATTGGTGATAAATACTCCGTGTATGCCACCGGTCTAACAATATTAATGACTTCGTATGATTTTTTTCACTAATTAAATACAAGTAAATAGTAATAAAAGTGAGCAATAGTGTCGTAGTTAAGAGTCTCTACCGCTCGCACCGGTTGATCGGTGTTCAAATTCCTACACGCACCTCTAATTTATATAAATTATGACCTATAATTATTTCTAGACTATGTGCGTATTATAAAAAAAAAGAAAAATTATCAATCGCTTTAACGGTGAAAGAAAACATGTGTGACCTGCAGGCCTAAGAGTTCTCCATAATGTTCTCAAAGTTATGTGAAGTTTGTCAATCCGCACTTTAACAGCGTGGTGATCTATAGCCTTCATACTGTCATCTCTGAGAGAAAACCTGTGCTTAGTAGTGGATGTTGATGGAAATGGTAATCATATAGAAATTTTTTGTTCATTCTGTAAATTAAGTTCACGAAAAATTAATTCAAACTTGCCAAAATTACGTATTTTGATATACGTAATTTGTTTTCCTTTATATTTCGATTAAGCCAAATAATAGAAAATGCCTTTTCGATTGACCCAGCTGTCGGGCTTATTTATTAATAAGGAATTGCAAAATATCGAAAATAAAATACATGTATAAATAACAAAACCTTAAAATGACTACTAATATTCTAAAGAGTGAGCGCTATATAATGTCAAAGAATAAAGCAAATATAAAGTACTTTATATTTTAATGTTTCATATAGTATTTTTTTATACAAAAACAAATTAATTAGCTCAACTTTCAAAGCACGACTAAAAGACCTTTACATTTGACAAAATATTAAAGACGCGCTTATTAATACGAACGTATGAGTAAAACAAAAAACTTGAAAACAATAGTAAAAAAGATTGAAGAAAGAAAGTTTATTTCGTTTGTTGAAAGAGTTGTTGAAAATGTTCATAATATCTGCCACAACAGGTTGTCATGACAAAAAAAAACTCGGCAATTAATAAACGAAGTAGTCCTAGTTTAGCTGCACGTACCACACTTTGATATGAATATACAACAACCACTCACTCATTGTCCGACGAGTGAATTAAATAAAACCGGTCAAGTGCGAGCAAGACTTGAAGAGGAAGCTTGAAGAGACTCCGTACTGTTATACTCGTAAGAATATCTATGTATACTGTTACTTTTAACTGCTAGTATAGCGAAATTGTAATGGGGTCATGTGTGTATTTGAATGGTTTAATAATAACCGAAAGGTATCGACTATTCAGTAGTCTTTAAATGTCTATGAATTTTTTTTCTCAATTTTTTAC
>DWKW01002651.1:0-10799 GCA_018250115.1 Doberes anticus
GCCTCGCCTGCGGCGTCACCACCGCTGTATCTATTTCTGCCGTGAAGCAGCAGAGTAAGAACTGCTGTGTTTCGGTTTGAAGGGTGTGGTTAAGCGGAAGACGCTGGACAGGAGGAATTCCAAATTAGTCCTCAGGAGTAGTCTGTCCAGTGTCCTCTGCCTAACTACACCCTTCAAACCGAAACATAGCAGTTCTCACACTGTTGCTTTACGGCAGAAATAGGTGCTGCAGTAGTGCCGCCGCAGGCGAGCCTTCGAACCAGACTCTACCACCATTGATATTTAATGATATGTCGTATTTCATAATAAACGGATTGCGAAACAGGTACGAGTCGGGGTACATTCCGGGCCTGTATGTGCTGGAGTGGTCGGTGTGAAGATGCCGCACTACTGCCTGTTTGGTGACACCGTCAACACGGCCAGCCGTATGGAATCTACAGGACAACGTAAGATACAATTTATAATTATTACTATTTCGTTTATTATAAGCTTTTCTTTAACTTGCTTTCTTCGTGTGTCTTTCAGGTTAAATGATTGTAATTTATTTTTGAAGCACTTGCTTTTGTAACTTCGGTGGCAATTCGGAATAAGGCCACAGTATCCGAAGTGCTGTCCGGGTCTTTTAATGGAACTGTAAGGTGGTTATCCTAAAATCGTAGCTAGGGGCTGGCCTCAGGGGCGGCTGCCAGGGGCGTAAACATCTATGGGGCGCAATCGTTAACTGCACTGAGTTAAGGACACATTAAGATATTTGGAGCAAATTTTTTTGGGTGTAAGATGCAAATCTTGCCCTGGGTGGTCGTGATCCAAACCATAGGAATTCGTTAACTGAACTACACAACTATGTTATTAACTGAACTATGACTACACAAGTATATAAACTACTACGCATGAACAACGAACTAGTTTTACACTAATATAACTATACAACTTTGCCCGTAGTAGACTACTACTAAGTAATAACTTAACTTTTAGTTCATATATAAAAATACAATTTATTACTTAGGCGAAAACAAACTACACCACAATTGGTTTTAACTCGATTTTGACTGGAATAATATGAGATTATTTTCTTCGTCATTTGTTTGGGAGAGGTCTTCGCTTGTTCGTCTTCGTACAGGGTATCGAAAACGATAAGAATCATGTAAAGATAGGGTTGCCAACATTTTTTTTTCTGAATATAGTTTTTTTTAAAGATATAAAATATATAGTACGCTTAAAAAATACAGTATTTTAATAGGGAAGAATAAAAAATAGACTAACTTATATTCTTTACTCATTCATTTTTTTTTTTATTAGTTTTAGTGTTGCAAAATATAAACATTGATCTATTGTACTGAAATATAGTATCATCGCCTGCTATATATTTCTTCAACAGCTATACAGTACGGTGTCCCGATATACAGTATAATACTATATATTATATGTAGTACGGTTCGCAACCCTACGGTAAAGTTGAAGTTGAAAGGTAAGACCTGGAAACAAGCGAGATATCTAAATCACATCATTTAAATGTCTACACGACAATCGAACCTTGAACTGTCACTGTGCTTTTCAGATCACAGCACACACAGCACCACGATCGACCCTTGTCTTATTGATTGTTGCGTAAATATTTACTTACACTCAGATAAAACAGTCACAAAGGTAACACAAATTTTGCGGTCAATTAACCTAGACGTTACATTTCTACCTCTTTCTCAATACATCGATTATTAGGGAAGGAATTATTTTATTATTTCTTACATAAAATAGGATAAATAAACAAATCACAAGATCAAACCTTTTGAGCATGTCAGCCTCATGAAACATTAGACTTCCGTTCGAGACGTTTTCTGCGCAAATAAAAAAGAAACATTACAATTTTAATTCATCTCCTGAGGTCAGACAGGTTAATCCCTGGCTCTCTGTACCGATTTCGTTCAAACCAATGGCTATTTAAGTCTGGCTGGATGCTTTTAAAACGTGAGTCACTTTAAAATGCATTCTGTAGATTTTGTGTGATTGGTGTACCAACAGACATAGTAAAAAAGTTATATTAAAAAATAAAATTGCGTTTAGTGTGTTCAGATGCGACTAGATGAAAAATATCATTTACGTACAGACACTAGTCCCGTAAAAAAATTATAATACTACCTCCAGATGAATTTTACAAGACAAATCAATAAAATTTTCGTAACGAACATTCTTAGAAACAATTGTGTTTACTGTGAAAAATTTTGTATTTCACGAAACTGTAGTTTAATTAATATTTTTGTTTAATTATAATTTAAAATACAATTTTAGGGAAATATAAAAATAGTTCTTGGAATATAAATGTGTTTTTGGGTAATAAGAATGTGTATTATCTACCTCTCATAAACTTGACAAAATAATACTGACGATTAAAATGATGGTGGTAGAGTATTATGTCAAAGGCTCCCCGCGACGGCACCACCGCTGCCTGCACCTATTACCGCCGTACAGCAGCAGTGTAAGAACTTCTTCGAACGTTTGAATGTTTGAAGAACGTGTTTTGATTTGTATAGAAACTCAGAAGTGACTAGACAGGAGGCATTTCAACTTAGTCCTCAGGAGTAGCAACGCATCCTCGTACGACCTCAGATGTGGATGTCACGTGTCTTCTGCCTAACTACACTCTTCGAACCGAAACACAGCAGTTCTCACACTGCTGCTTTACGGCAGAAATAGGTGAGCCTTCGACATAAGACTCTACCACCATAAAATAGTTTGCATATGAAATAATAATGTAGACAATAAGTAAACGCCACAGCCATTTGTAGTCTGTAGCTTGGATTTTTGAATAAATCTTAACGAATAAATCTAAGGATTCATTAGCGTAATGAGTCATTACCTAAATTAATAAACAAATTAGAGTACCTTGTCTAATGGATAAGTTGGGTTTTGGGTAGGGTTTTGGATTATAGAGATGTTAGATTTAAAACTCAAACGGAATACGTGAATAACAATTTTATATTCTGGCATGTATGAACAGAATACCTACATTATACATTTAAAAATAGAATTCTTTGAACCTAAACTGGAAATAGTTATTGTACATTATACGTCAGTATCTTGCGTCTAAAATAACATAAGAAATAATTGCAAGAATAACTGTAATAAAAAAATACATGTAAAAAACAAAGACAATAAATTATTAGATATGTTACTCATAATTGACTTAAAAGTTACGCCGCGTATCGCAACCGAAAAAACATGAATTGTTTTGCCGTGGAATGGTTAAATTTTAGCGAATCATTCCATTGTCGCATTCCAATATGTTTAAATATTGTTAGGAATTTTATTAGGATGTCGGGAAAATCAATGTTTTTATTTTACCTACGGAAGCTCGCAAGTTTTCCGATTGTAGATCGCAGTTACTGGTACTTGTGCCGCCGCAGACGATCCTTCTATGCAAGACTCTACCATGTCAATTATCGTGTAGAAATGAATTAATAATAAATAAATAACATTTCGCACTCGTAGAACCACACTAGGATCCCCTGTGTCGTGGGTGCCATGAACACACATAAAAATAAGCACACAAACACTCAGACTATGTACAGTAATCTAAATTCATCATTCTATCTGCCCCGCTGGGAATCGAATCCAGGACCTTCCGAAGAGCAGACCGTATGTTGACCAGGACGCCATACGGGTAGTCTAATATAGGTATCCATCCAACTTTCAGTTCCAAGATCAAGAGATAAACCTAATGAAACCCCTGTATAGTATTAATTTTGTACGTAGGTCTTATTTATGTATCTAAGATGTACCTACCCCTAAAGATTTACCCCGACCCACGTCGTATTTGTCTTCCAGTAACTTTGTGTTGATGATAAATTAATCGCAAACTAAAATTCCGACTTGTCGGGCGGTTACAGTAATTTCGAGAAACTTTCCATTTGTTTTTCTAATACTTTAAAATTTTCACTTGCCAAATATATGACGTTGCCAAACAAAGCGAATAATTATTTATTATATAGACATGACCTTACATATTGTAAAAGGTTTTAATTTTTCAATTCAAGCGGAATAGAAAACGAGCATGCAGGCCACCTGATCTTAAATTGTCACTGCCGTCCGTGGACATCCACATCGAATGGATGGAAATCCTATCTGAGTTTGTATGTGGATGCGTTGCTACTCCTGAGGACTAAGTTGGAATGCCTCCTGTTCAGTGTCTTCTGCCTAACTACACCCTTCAAACCGAAACACAGCAGTTCTTACACTGCTGCTTTAAAGCAGAAATAGGTGCTGCAGTGGTGCCGTCGCAGGCGAGCCTTCGACTCTAGCACCATCAAATGTACTTTATATATAGATTTTGTAAAATATATCCTACTACTAGGCATGGGTTTCCTCTCATGGATAACAGGCTTTAGGTCATAGTCCACCACGCTGACCAAGTGCGAAAAAGGTGGACTACACATACCTTTTAGAATATTATCGAGAACTCTCAGGTTTCCTGATGTTTCTCGTCACCCTTGTGGCGATGGATAATTATTTTCTAATACGCATAAAATTAAGATTAATTTTAAGCAATAATTACGAAATATTCACTCAGGAGCGTGCCGAGATTTGAACCCCGACGCATCAAAGCGGGAGGTCGGATTCTTAACCAAAAGGCCATATGTTACATGTATGTAACATAATAATATACGTTATGATCTACGACAGCAAACCTTAATGTCAGATAAATCAATCCTTAATAATAATAAATATTGTCATGTCATAAAAATAAACCTACATTCAGTGACTGATCGCTGATGTAGTTATAGCAAGTTGGGTATACCCTATACCCAATCTGGGTCTGCCTCGTCGTACTTCGTTGACATCAAATTTGATCGAATTTTAATCTCGGTTCGGTCACAATTGAATTGCTCCTCTTGAAAACTAAGTTGGTAAATCTCGTTTGCGTCTTACTTCTTTAGATTGGAGCGCATTAGTGCAATGCTTTCAAATTCGTATCTAAATACAAGATAAGATCCAAATCAATTTAAGTTGCGTATTAGAAATTAATTATGTTACTTTAACAGCGAAGGAAAATAATATGAGGAAAAAGCATAGCACTTTTTCTGAGAGCTCTTCATAATGTTTTCAAACACATGTGAAATCCGCCAATCTCTGAAAGGAGACCTGTGCCTAGCGGTGGGACAAAGATGATGAGCACTCCAAACATTTTTCAGCTCTACGTATACATCTAAGTGAAAGCACACGGGCGTTACTCGAGCAGTGGGGCACATTCGTGGTGGAGCGGCGAGGCGAGGTGGAGCTGAAGGGGCGCGGGCGCATGCTCACGCACTGGCTGCTGCACTGCTCGGAGCCCGAGGCGCGGCTGCTGGCGCAGGGCCCGCAGGCCGCGCAGCAGTACCCCATCTTGTTCCCGGCGCTGCCGCAACCCGCGATGCTACACACGCCGTACTTAGTTGTAGAACCGCCCACTTTAACGGCATAGATTTAATCGTCGAAGACTGTCCCATACCTACTTCCGCTTCTATGATCCTCTTATGTACTATATTTATTTGTGTATTTACCGACAGTTTATTATGTAACAAACTTAGTTCATAAAAGGCGATTTAAAAGATAAGTAAAATGACAAAAAAACACAGCTTATTTTATTGGTTTGCAGTAATGATTCGGTCATTACTGCAAACCAATAAAATAAAAGTTAATTTGAATAGCTAAATAAATACATATTATATCGTTACATTTATGTAATAAATAAGGTGAGAGTCCAACGCGAGCGTGTAGCAATATGAATAAACACTATGATAGCCCATCAGAAAAGCAGATAAAACACACCTATTATAATTGAAGTGAAAACTTCTTTAGCACTGTTGTCATTTGAAACTCGATGAAATGAAAAATTGAGGCGAATAAGAGACAAAAACATACATCTATAGGATGTAGCCTGCGAGAGAATGAGATAGAATACATTACATAAATACAGTGTATCCTGATATCTCGATCAGTTCTTTATGCGGTGTTTTATTTTAAGTTAAAATTTTTGAAGGTTTCATTTCTACCGTGTGGCAACTGCACACATGTTTTTTTTATAAACAAATCATAGACAGTGTAATGATCTAAAACGAGATATTATTTTTAAACAAACAGTTCGTATTGATGGTGAATTTGACAATATTTGCAGTATGAGAATTGTTGTGTTTCGGTTCGAAGGGTGCAGTTAGGCAGAAGACACCGGACAGGAGGCACCTCTGATAGTTCTTTCGTTCTAGTTGAGGTTTAATGTGGATATCCATGGGCTTCAGCGACCACTTAACATAAGGTGGCCTGCTTACTAGTTTGTTATTCTGTATATAAATTAAAAAAAAAAAACAGAATGTTATCCGTCAAAAATTATAGTCGCCTTCATGTTGTCTTAAATAGCTATTTTTTCTTACTGAAATTGGTCTATCAACCCATTATTGACCTACTGCTGGGCACGGGTCTTCTATCAGATATTAGGCCATGCTAGCCAAGTGCAGGTTGGCGGACTTCACATGCCTTTGAGAACGTTATAGAGAAGTATCAAGCATGCAGATTTCCCCACGATGTTATCTTTCACCGTTAAAGCGAGCGATAATTAATTCATAATGCGCACATAATTTCGAAGATTTAAAATAGACAATATTTCGAGAAATAGAGTAGCGTATAAATGTAGCTGAACCACTAAGCTATAGGCCACTCACTCACTGAAATTGACCTAAAATCATTTTCAATTTATGTTGCTTCGTTGTAAAGAACTTTATAAGACTACGCCATATCTAGGTATCCTTATAAATGTCTTTATTGTTTCGTTATTGTTACTTTACTATTGTTTTGTAAATTGAGACATAGTTGGTGGTTTTACAGGTTGTCTGGGAAGTTTAATAATTTTGTGTATTGCTTCAATACAAAATACGCTTATATTTTGTGACTTTGCCTTGACCTTTACACTTGACTTGAAGTATAATATTTACTTTAAACATGTAATATGTTAGTTACATTACCGTTTCATTTTTATCGTAATAGTTTAGTATATATAGATAGTAATTTTTTCGATCTTATGAACAGCTGGTAATTAATTTTAAAGTAATACAATTTAAATGTACTTTGTGAGAAATAAACAATAGACATTGTACATATGTACAAATACCATGAAGTGAGTGTTAGCCTAGTTCAAAATCTCGACCTCCCGCTCCATTGGGTCGAGGTTCAAGTTCCGGCACGCACCTCTAAATTTCGAAATTTTTATTTATAAATTATGTGCGTATTAGAAACAATTATCACTTGCTTAAACGTGAGGAAACTTGCAAGCCTGACAGTTCTCCAAAATGTTCTCAAAAATCATGTGAAGTCCGCCTATCTGCACTGGGCCAGTCTGGTGGGACTATGTCCTAAACACTCACAGAGATGAGGAGACACGTGCCCAGCAGTGGGGCAATAATGGGTTGATTTTGATTATGATACCGTGTATACATACATTCACGTAATTTCGTAATGTTTTTCGTGTGCGTTAGCCACTAATTACGTCGTACATCTTCGAGTATATCTCCGTTAAACATCAGTCTCGTGTATATTCGTAAGAGAAAAGCGTTGAGAATAATTCTAGCGGAGTTAATATGGAGCGAGTGAGAATTATTGCAGGGCAATAAATTACGTGAGATGAGCCGGCGCTGGTAGCGGCCAGAGCGTCCCCGGGAGGTCGCCGTAAAATCATATCATTTTATAAACAGAGTATTTTACGGATTTGGAGGATATAACGAAGTTTTGCTTCAGTTGACTCGATTGTGTAAGGTTGGTACTTTCGAACGCGTTTGCAAGTTCTGATGACTTCCTGACTGATACGACTGATAGGACTTTCGTCCAATTTGAGGTTCGACGTACATGTCCACGACCACTGAGCTTCGGGTGGCCTCGTTTGCTGTTCATCTAAAAATAATAATTGCGTGAGACATTCTAATTCACTTAACATCGTGTGTGTTCATAAGGGGTCATAAGTTGTATGACTCTTAATACATACACTGTAACATACGAGTATTACTGAACATCGTGTGTATACATATTAGGGGTCATACATTGGATGACCTTCAATACATACCCTGTAACATACGAGTATTACTGAACATCGTGTGTATACATATTACGGGTCATACATTGGATGACTCTTAATACATACCCTGTAACATACGAGTATTACTACCAGAGTAAATATTTCTTACTTGCTCCGAGTGAGACATATTGCAGTTTAATAAATTACGCGAGATGAGCCCTGCGCTGGCCGCGACCGAGCGCTCCTTCAAGGTCGGCGCAAAATCATGGAATCTGGCTTACCGCGGGTCAAAATGAACTCATAAATTGTTTAATAAAGTAGGTACTGAGTTATTCTTCATTAGATTTTTGGACATCAATAGTGCGTCGTTTGCCTAATCTCTTCAGAATTTATTTTAATTTATTTTCATTTATTAATAAATAAATCGTTATTTATGTCGGGGTTTGGGTGAGACACGCAGACAAGTAAACATACACACAGACCAGAAATATAAATCTAAATTCATCATTCAATATCCTGCTCCGCTGTGAATCGAACCTTGAACAATCTCACCTCGTTATTATAAACTGATATCCAAAAACTTTATGCATATTTGGAGGGTAGCATACATACATACATACGAGTAGATTACAACTGTTCAAGGCTAGTTAGGTAAAAACTTTAAACGTTTAACAAAACTATAGCACATGCTCTCCTAAACTATTGATAACTAGCAGTAACAAAATACGCTCTTCTTGAGATCCAAGACGTATTTAAAGCTAAGTAAGTCGTTGTTATGGCTGTCTGCGAATCCATTCCATTTCATCAGAATGTTGCAGATAATGCCCGAGCTTTGTCTAAGAATATTATATTAGCAGTGATGACTGCGCTATTTGCATTTCAAAACTTGCTGAGAGATAAGTGTCTGTTAGTTAAGGTTAAGTATTTTGAAGGAAAACATCGTGAGGAAACCTGCCTACCTGGGACTTCTACCTTATATTCTCAAAGGCATTTGAAGTTTGTACTTCGAAGTGAAGAATTTATTATATTATTCATTATAGTAAAGATAAATAATTTCGTTGAAACAGCTAATATACAGTATAATATATAATTTTTAAGGAAAAGCGTTTCATAGTTTTACTTTTATTTATATGTACAATGATATATAATATGAATATAAACAAATCCTACACGTATTAAACTTCATAAGTATTTTTTTTCAACGCCTATACTCGTATTTCTACAACACAGCAAGTAAAATATACTAGAGTAAAGACGACGCTCATTACCTTGTCAGTAGTTTGAAGTTACGACATTTGCATTTTATGAGTTACGCTGATCTACGAGCTACGGGATACGACGCTACGGTGATATAAGTATGTAGTTGTAGGATCCGTTCACATATGATGGTAGTAGAGTCTTATGTCGAAGGCTCGCTGCACCACCGCTGCAATTGCACCGATTAAAATAAGATTTATTTTAACATTTCACATCGCTTGGACGCATTACATTCGCAATGCACACATACATGGTTAAGTGCATTTTCAATGTACCAGTCCGCTAAGGCGATAAGAATTGCAAGATCTTTCATTTTCATTGAACTTTCAAGGTTTTTGTAATCCTTTCTTTACAAATCTTGGTCTGCGTCTACTACAATGGTTTTGTTGTAGCACGATTTCATTTTACTGAAGTACAAGTTAAGTTAAGTGGTAGTTAAGTGAACTGTCTTAAGTGGGTGATAGCCTGGTGGTTAAGCATCTCGATCCCGCTGTGAAGGGTCAAGGTTCATATCCCGGCACGCACCTCTATTTCTCGAAAAATTATGTGCGTATAAATAATTAATTATCGGACGCTTTAATGGTGAAGGAAAACCTCGTGAGGAAACCTATACGCCTGAAAGTTCTCCATAGCGCTCTCAAAGACATATGAAGCTCGCCAATCCACTCTTGACCACCGTTTTGGACTATGGCCTATGTCCAGCAGTAGGACAAAAATGGGTTGATGATGAAGACTTGAAGGACAAACGAAATATTATCTACGAAATATTATACCGAAATATCTAAATAAATATGTTATCTGTTCCTTCATTCATTGTTGTTGTTGCAAATATAGTGTACGAGATCACTATGTGTACTTTTTCCATCTTTTACCAATGTCCATTGTGCGATTTGTGAAAAGATTTTAATGAAAGATGCGACCAGTCGGATGTAGCGGGCGTAACATCATAATTGCTTGCTGTAATTTAAACTGTGCCCTGTATTCATTTGATTGCTCAAAAGATTTTTTTAAATTGGAGGTCAACGTCAAAATAGCAAGCGTCATAAATTGTGTTTCCGACTTTTATTTTTACTTTTTGAACGATTTTTTTTTTTCACTCGACGGCCGCAGAAGGGAGGTAAATTTTACAGTTTTGGGTTAGATATGGCTTCAAATCAATTGTCAGACTATATTTTATAGGCTAGAAGCTCACTGCAAATTACCCAACCATCCAGTTAGTTATTTTTAGGTACCTAGTTAACTTAGTAAGTAACAGTAATTTTTTAATACATAAAAATGGACTTACAGAAAATAAAGGGGTTTTATAAGCAGAATTAATAACATATCACACTCATAGCCCCACAGTGGGATTAAACCTGTGTTGTGGATGCCATGAATACACACAGAAACAAGCACTCAAACACCACAGATTTTTGTACCGAAATCTAAATACATCATTCAAATTCTGCCCTGCTGGGAATCGAGCCCAGGACCCTTCGAACGGCAGACCGCATGTTGACCAAGGTATTTG
>DWKW01002652.1:0-10797 GCA_018250115.1 Doberes anticus
GAACCAGTAGTTCCTGAGATTAGCGCGTTCAAACAAACAAACAAACTCTTCAGCTTTATAATATTAGTATAGATAAGGAAGCAAGACAAAAAAAGTCCAGACAAGAGTCTGATCTTAGGCCTCAGACGTAGAATTCCGCCTCTGATGGGATTTAACGAGATATTGATGTCCTTGGGTCGCAGAGACCATTTTTCAGGTTGTCTGCATGCTTTATACTAACTTTTTTATATTAATAGAGTAGCAAACGAGCATGCAGTCCACCTGTTATTAAGTGCTGCAATGCCTGACCACTGCAGCCCGTAGATATTCATAACCAATCTCAAAGAGGCCGAAACCTTAATCCAGGTACCCCACCTGGATGCGTTGCTACTCCTGAGAACTAAGTCGGAATGTATCTTGTCCAGTGCAGTCTACTAGCCACGTCTTTCAAACCAAAACAGCAGTTCTCACACTGCTGCTTTACGGCAGGTATATGTAAGTAGCGATGGCGCCGCTGCAAGCGAGCTACGTAAGGCTGCAGCTATCAAAGGTTCGTCAACAGAAAAAACACTATCTCTAATTAATACAATAGACTGGTTCGCTAAAGCAATTCGTATTTCATTAACACACTGTATACGGGTTAACTATAAGTAAAGAAAACTTCCTAGTTAAGGCTGATTTTGTTTATTTCATCCCAAAGAAAGATTGTAGACCTCTGACTTCTTCAGTCGTTACGGTAACAGGTTTCTAGGCTGTGTGAGAGTGGATTCAAACAGGTTGTGAATAAAAAGGTATGTTTAATGATTGAACACAGTTTATCGAGGAAATGTCTTTTTTTTGCATTTATTCATATTGTACAATCTTATAATATGATTCATTCTGCAAAATTTTACAGGCGAGCAAGAATTCATATATAAAACATTAGCTCCTTCATATTGTACATAACCATTTTTATCAGTATAGTGAAAACATGCGTATAGTTTTTAGTATTTATAGGATAATAAATTACTTAATTACTAATTTTTCAATTTGGTTCTTTATTAATACAATATCAATAGGATTGCACTATACTGCAAATTTATTGGAACGTACCAAAAAACATACTATGGTGCTCTCTCGACGCCGATGAACTTTCTATGCTAAAATATATAATAATAATGATAAATTTATTATAAAATATAACCATCGTAAAGCGATTACACAAGGCAGGCATTAACGATACGCAGCTCAGGCTTAACTCACTTCGCTTTTCTTTCGCACTGTACCTAATGTATTAACGTCTCTACACAATTGTACCTAACTCAGCGTTTCTAAAACTTTTAGGTATTCGATTTCATGCTAACTTTGTACAACTCTTATTTTATTGATATCGTTTTAATTATACTTTTATATTTCTATAAATTCGATTCATCATGAAAGAGTTTTGTGATGTTACCGACGTTCGACTTATTATGATTTAAAAGTAATATTCAAGTACAGTTTATTTCTAAAAGATGTTCCTTTTTCAAGGTAAAGAATAAGTTTTATATAAGCCCTTTCGGTAATTGTTCTTGTTTCGCGTTAGAAACACTGCGTTAGGCTTTGATTTATCTATAGAACATACTATATTTATAATATAGTTGAACAACGTTGCACTGCCATTTTCAACTCTGCTTACGAGCAAAAAGAATAACTATCATTATTTCTGTAATTCTATTCAATAAACCTGTCAGGAAATCTACTCATCCAGATTTTACAATCTAAATGTATCTGTAGTAGGTACTTGATACTTTTTGTTGATTTATTGGTAAATCTTTGTGTTGCTAGAAGTATATAGTTTTAAATTTTGCTCGCAAGTGACCATAAATTCTAACAAAAACAAACTGTCCTATTTAATTTCCAAACTTTACGTATACTCGACTATAATGTGATCGGATGTCGAAACATTTTTAAGGCGAGCAGACTATAGTACCTAGTTATTACTTAATCGCGGGAATAATGACGTAATTATTGTTATAATTGGTTCTAGCTCAACTAGTAATGTTAAAAAACGAAATGAGTTAAAACATTGACATTAAACGTTATCAATATAGTGATTTAACTATCTTATCAGGCAACAAGGTATTCGATATTAAACTGATCTTTAAGAAAGGTTTATTATTATTATTATTAACGATTATTGCTGACTTTGAACTTCGAACAATGAGATCAAATTATTAATATATATCGCTAATCCTATAACTATTAAATAAATTCCAATCAAACCATGATCCACAAACTTTAAGAAGTCACGTATTATCAACGATTTAAAAAAAGTATATACGAATATTGAAATGCCACTTAACTGTATTATTAAAGGTAACTATTCATCGTACATCGTACACTCTCATTTAATATTTAAGGCAGTGAAACACCCAACTTAAATTCAAGGACAGTTGGGGACGAGATTACCTAGCTAACATTAATATTAACTAGTAACATATCACTAGACATTTTCACAGGCGACCTCTACACAATGGTCGCGTAATATATTACAATATTTACACGTCTTAAACACGTATGTAAGTGAAACGTCTTCGTAGTCGATACGAGGGTATCACGAACACTAAAGCAGGACGCACTTTGAACTACCACTCAGTCATCGAAAGTCCATCGGCTTAATGTATCCTAACACCCCAATTACAAATGACAGAACAGAAATTGTACATCTATACAGTAACAATATAAATGTTTTATTTATGAATCAATCACATTAAATAATAAACTACACAGAAATATACTAACAGTTGAGACCGAGGGCGACAAGTTACTCCGGGGATGCAATCCTTCGCGAACACTTTGAAACGATTGAATTACAATGTAAATTACAACTAGGTTAGCATGGCGATTGATTTTATCGATAATATCAAACAGCTGAGGTTTAAGTGATCACTCTGAGGTCGATGTCGATAGTTTGGCAGCGGTGTGTTGGTTACGGAATATGTTACAATATTTATAATGCCCGGGCGAATAGTCCTTATAGCATTAGTATAGTAAATTTTATATAAACGACTACGGATTGAATCATTAATTACAAATTGCAAACGTTTATAAATTGAATTACGTAATTTTATACCAAAGTGTTCTAAAATATTCTTGGTCTCTGGTTTCAAATGAAGAGATCTATGAGTATGACATTCTATTTTTCGTAATGTGTAAACGGGAATGTTAAATATCGTAAATAACGTCCGGGCATTATCAATAAGTCATTAATATCTAGTAACTATGTCGATCACACAGGAGCCATATACAATGATAAAATCTAAAAAAAAAAATAGCAGAACAAAACAGTAACTTCTTTAAAATGATTTAGAAACCTCGTAAAACTCTACAAATAAAATCTTGCTATATAGAAACAACAGAAATAAACTCTATCTAATAGATGTACACACATGTTGTACACTGCGTAAAGTAAAGCCGACAATACGAAATATGAAACGGAACAAAGAATAGAGATTTGAAATAGACTATGAAGTATAAAATAACAGATATAAAATATTAAAAGAAAAAACAGACTTAAAACTAGAAATATTTAACCCGCTTACGATCTTTGAAATGGACATTTGAATATTAGGGATAATATCCGATACTAAACTACTAATGTTTCCATAAACTGCGTACAGGAATAACCCTTTAAACGTCAAGAATCTCACGTACAAACAATATAATATGAACAATAAAGTCACTTACAGTTATAATGTCAAAGATTTGTACCTACCATACCACTGTTCAATTACACGTGCAATTTTATTCGTAATCGGATTTGTAATCTGAAGGTGCAAGCATAAATTTAATATTTGATACAGTCCTTTATTGTTTCAACTGACATGTAACATTCAAAGTTGGCAGTTTTCCACTTTAACAGCGCATCTGAGAAATAAATAACATTTATATGCAATCACACAGTTCTAATAATAATATCCTCATCTTTCACATGTTATCACAGAAAATTATGTATTTACAATTTTGTCGTACTAACGTGTCGTACGTTACCTACAGCGTCGCAACGATGACGGTGGATGATAGTCGCGATTTGCGCTCGAACATTTACTGCTTACTCCTGGAAAACTTTTTTTACATGGTGGTGGTTAAGTGTACGTATGTTAAGTGGTCACTGCAGTCCATAGACTCCACATCAAACCCCAATTTGGCCGGACATCCTGTGTGAGGTCGTACGTGGATGCGTTGCTACTCCTTGGAGTGCCTCCTGTCCAGTGCCTTCTGCCTCATCACACCCTACAAACCTTAACACAGCTGTTCTCACATGGTCCTTTACGGTAGAAATAGGTGGTTAGGTGGTACCGGCGCAGGCGAGCCTTCGACATAACTTGATCAACCTCGATCAAAATTAATTTGTCTACTACATAGTATTTAAGTAAATAAGACAATGTCATATTTTATCTATAAGTGTCCAATAGAAATAACTTCGAGTATTTTAAAGTTTCGCAAGTATTCTTTCAGGTATCTGAAGCAAAGGCATGTTTTCGTCATGTTTATAAATTTGTTGAAGCTTTTGCATTAAAAAAAGTCTTGCGTCCAATCCAGCGTGTTTTTAAAAGAGATAGCCATCGAGTATGCAAGTCGTCTGATGTTAAGTGGTCACTGCAGCCCATGGACATTAATGTCTAACCTCAAACAGGCTAGAGTCCCATCTAAGATCGTAGGTGGTTGCATTTGTGAGGACTTAGTTGGATTCCTTCATGTCCAGTAACATTCTAACCACACCCTTTAAACCGAAACAAAACAGTTGCTGCTTTATGACAGTAGTAGATGCAGCAGTGCAACTTTGCCATAAGACTACGATGGTAGCATCATACATTTGTATTTATTTTACGAAATATACATTACATAGGCACAAAATCACGATTGAACTTACTCGACTTTTGAACTGAAGTTTGGATTAATAAATAACGCTTCACATTCATAGATCCACACTAGGATTCCCCGTGTCGTGTGTGAGAATCGAACCCGGGACCCTCTGGGTCGACATTATAATAATGTTGTATGTTAAATATATTAAAACATAAAAGCAGTAATGTTCGAGGCAAAGACTTAACGAGTAGGCGATATGACGATGGGTATAACATGCCGAGTCGTAAGGACAATTTGGACTTAAGCATAATCGCTTCAGAATTGGTTTACTACTTCCATGTGGCTACTACAAAGTACTCGTTTCTTTTAAACGACCACGCGATACGATTATGTATTAAAATATTTATTGGAGCAGGCGGCTCTTGGATTGGATATCGCGTTAAGTGTGAAGTACGATGACCTGTTACATAGCGCGATGATTTGCGCCGGACGACGGGAAGCAAGTGTATGCGTAGAGCCGAAAAATGCAATAAGGAGCGCGTCAGTAGAAAGGCCTATGTTCACTATGTCCAGCAGTAGACTGATGTGGGCTGAAGAGAGATTGAGGTCTAAATCGAGATTAAATTATTTGGAATGGAACAAACAAGTTGAATTAATCGTCATTTTTCTTTTTACCTGGTTTCGTTAACTGAAACTTTGAGAAGCAAGCTCAGTTCGATGTTAGTTTAACCACTTTTTTTGGACACCCACAAACTCAAATAGGTACGAAGTCCTGAGTTCGTAGGTAGATGGATTACTGAGGACTAAGTTGTATTTCCGTATGTCCAATGTCGCTTACCTAACCACGCCCTATAAACCGAAACACAACAGTAAGACTGCTGCTCTACGGCATACTAGTATATAGATGCAGCAGGCGAGACTTCGATCTACGATTCTACCAACTTCAAATTAAATTTACAACTTAATTTATCGCGGATGCTTTATAAGAGAAGAGTTCCTTGGCGTGGTAGAATAAATACATTTAAGCAAATTACGTTAAAAAAACGATACTGCTAAAGAAAATCATTTGCAGCGAGTCACGCCTTACGATAATATGGCTTGGTCGTTTAAAAAATGGTTACGTAACAACTGTCCGAGTTAAATGTTTCGCAAAATATTAAAATCGATTAAACAACTAGCGTCTACTTACAATCGTCTATAAAGTTGTAAACCAATTCGTTGTTATGTAGGTACAGGATACTTAAGCAGACCGCACCTGGTTGATATTTTTTATTAGAATTGAAAATACCCATATAAATATAAGTGAAAAGACTAAGTTGAGTTAATTATAAGAAAAAGTATGTAGAAGCATTGTAGAATTTTAATCTGTCTCGAGAGAAAACAGAACCTACAATTTCAAGAAATGGTTTATTGTCTGCATTATCAGTGACTCGATTTGATAAAGCATTCGATATATTTTTCTTCATTGTCCACAGAAGAGATATGATTATGAGTTACGAAATATTATCAACCAGGCGACAGTCGTTATAAACAATATCACTTATTAGACATCCAGTCAAGACTTAAAAAGGGGCTCTTGTCACATTTGGTCTTGACCATTCCATCAGGAATAAGTATGCTTAATGTTCATAGTTGTAAATAATTTTACACGTATCATACAAAAATGCAAAAGGTTAATGAAACGTATTTGAAAATGTTCACTTTAAACAATACTTAGATACTTTAATATTACGTACCTACTACCTTCACCACCAAATGTAACAAAACGCTACCTATTGACTGGCCTACACACGATTTAACAATTTAAGTAATATAATAATTATGCTGAAATATATCTTCAAAGTTTCATACAATTCATATTTATTTATTTTAATTGTATTTAAATTTAAATAACGTAGATATAAAGCACTTGGGGGGAAGGACAGCAAATTCAATAAAAATGTTTAATTATTATTTAGTATATAATATTAACTAAGCAAAAATTATTTGCTATGTAAATGTTTTATACAATACTAATATTAATTTGTTTGACGATGAAATGCTAGTTTCTCTCAACGTCTAACTTGAATACGAAACGAGTCGAGTGAGGTCCGTCGGCAAGTATCCACTCGGTCGCGCCGCAGGCAGTACTTCATCGCTGATGCTACTTTGTCTTTGTACAATTAACAGTTTTTAAATGGAGTGTACAGTCTATTGCGCAGACCTCACTCTCGATCGTTTCAGTAGGCGATATATAATGTAGACTTTATATAGTGCAAATTTAATGTAGAAAGTTTACTTTTACAATACAGACTAATAATTTCATTTTATGTAAAAATCTTAGCGCAAACGAGTAGTCTGGCACTGTTATATCTCGATTACCTTAACCGTAATATAAATCAAGGAGTAAAATTTTAGCGAATTAAAAATTAAATTTTCCAAAACGTTGTAAATACTACAATTTGGATACTTGGAGGTCGCACGGCCGGGGCGGGAGGCGGCCGGGGTCCTGAGCAACGAGAGTCGTCTATCTATACATTATATTACACACAGTGGCCGAGTCAAGAGTACAAAACGAACGTTCGGTCGCGGGCACGCGCTTCTTTGTAAGTTAGAAGGTATGCGCGTGGTGCGGGGGCAGCGCCGCGTCCGAGCGGAGCGCGCGCACGTCCCGGTGGGAGCGCGCGCGGCGGCGCCGCTAGCACCAGTCGTCGTCGTCCGAGTCTGAGTGGCGCGCGCGCGGCTTGTATCCGTTGGGCAGACGCGGCGCGGGCGCGGGCGAGGGCAGCGCGCGCGCGCCGCCGCCCCGCCCCAGCGCCAGCGCCGCCTCGTAGCTCAGCGGCGCCTCGTACGGCCGCGTGCCCCGCTCCACGTCGTAGCCCCTGCTGCGTCTGAAACGCACGGCCGGATGAACTAAGTGCGATTGCGCAAGTTCCACCGAAGCGGGTTGCCGACCGATTTACCGTCAGAATTTTACTTATTCTGTTGTTTTCTGGTTTGGAAACGCAAATAGCACAGGCTTTATTATTATCTTTAAATAATTCACAAAATATATCGAATGATATCGGTATCTGCGATGCTTATAAGATAATAGTGAACTAATACTGAAACTGCTTCGGAAATGTATAGTAGAAACATATTATTGTTGATATTAAAGAACTACAAGCAAATTAAATTCTCGGAATTAACAAAATGAAGTCGCACCATTTAAAGAGCCAACAATACATGGGAAGGAAGTGTTCTCGAATGGTTACGCCCCGGTAAAAGGAGCACAAACCTTGAAAAGGTTAACTCATAGGAAAGAGAAATCGTAGTAGATGACCAGAAGAAAATATCAATCCATAGGATTATACCAGTGGATATACGCTATTTATTACCGCAGTCTGATGGATTTAAATGTCAAGACACTTGTAGTTTATTTTTGAAGTAATGATTTTACAAAATAATGTCAGTTCTTACCTTTCTCTAGATCTATAATCTCTGTGTATCAGTCTTTCAACTTCTCGGCCATACTCGTACTCATCATGTAGAGGCTCTAATGGTTCTCGAACTGTAGGCCTTAATGATAACTAAACAAAAACAATCGGATTAATTTTGGCTATTACTAGCCCGCTAATCAGACGAATAATCATAAATTTTTCGTCCGATAATGGCTGTTGCTCGTAGCCCCCTAATTTAATAATTTGTGATTATTCGTCCGATAGTCGAATGTTCCGAGATTCTCAATTATGAAATAACTACGTGGATGACCAAACCTATGTGAAATGCCCATTTACGAACTTTTTGAACTATTCGCCCAATAATGGATGTTGCTCGTAACTCCCTAATCAGATGAATAATCATACATATTCGTCCGGAAATAGCTGTTGCTCGTAGCCCGATAATCAGACGAATAATAATAAAATAATTGTCCGATAATCGAATGCTCCCAGATTCTAAATTAGATATAAATTAACTACGTATATACTATGTGAAGTGCCAATATTTACGATGGTTTGTTTTACTTGACGCCGTATCCTTTTTTCTAACTGTTCTAATCTTCCTTTGTATGTGTCAAAATCAGTCATGGTATGTACGTATGTACGGTAACATTGCGATTAATTATAGGTTAAATAATTTATAATTATGATTTAAACAAACGATTGGAGGACGACTAATCACATCGATATGTATGGATTATCGGACGACTATAATTATTTTAATCGTCCGGTTTTCGGACGGCTAGAAACTTCAATTAATATTTTCAAAATTGATTGGTACTTCGTATTATCCCATTGTCATTGTATAATCGTACTTTCAAATTAACATGATAGAATTCCTATAATACTAACTTCAATATTTTGTACTGTACTGTAATGTGGGGTATGGCAAAAAAAATCCACCGTTATTGATTTTGTTAATTTCGATGACAATGTTATTTTACAATCTTATTTTTTAAATAGTTGTTAGCCTCAATATTCTTAATACATAGTTTAGTTTTTATATTGTCTCACCGATTATAGGTAGAAACTAAAACGGGTATTCATTCTATGACAGACAGAAAATGACAACTCACGTGAATAACAATCATGAAATAATTTACAGCCAGTATAAAAAGGAGTTTGAATTCAAAATAATAATATATGCAAAAACTATAACGTCACATTATACCTTCTCACATATAACCAATTTATTCATTGCCTACATATATTCTCAAATAACCGTTTCCACGTATTTTGTTACCCACCAGAACTATAATGGAATTAAGTTTATTGGAGTATTTACCGTAAAGTAGACCTAAGGCGATCACTTCAAATATTACCTCCACATTCAAATGTAGCCATTATCGAATTTTAATATAACGGTTTCAATACGATACTACACATTCACTAATCATCATCGTCTAATAATACCATTTCAACAGCACACTTACGTGCGAGGGACTGTGACTAACTCTGGTAAACGGTGGATGCTGTTTGACTTGCAACGTGGACGGCTTGGTAGGCGTCGGGGGCAGCTGCCGGCCACGGCCTCGTCTCGCTCCCTCCCGCTCCCACGATCGTTCCCGCCACTCCCGCCACTCTCGATCCCTGTCCCGATCCCGATCACCACCTATCGAAGCCCATACTACCCTTTGAATAATTTTGTAGTTCTGATTCCGATTGAAGTCACTGTTCACATCGATAAAACAATGAAGGTAGACATAAATTAATACACAGGGACAGAATGAGAGAAAGAAAGTAAGAATAATCGAAAATAATTGAAAGTGTAATAAAATTATACAGCGATTATAGTTTAAACAGATGTGCAAACAATTTTCTTACAAGTAATTCACGCACTTTGCTCGCATCTCTTACACTAATCTAAACGCGCAAAGCCAGGATCCCACGGACGGAAACATCTAATTAAAATTTAAAAACAAATGCAAGGATCAGCAAAGGGTCTAACTGGTCGCGTAAAGAAATAAATCTCGTTTTGATGAACAATAACATTCATAAACTCAGACCCTTTGCTTTACAATAAATTATATCCAGGTGCATTGAATGTGATAATTTTTTTAATTTTTATACCATAAATTTGTACCGACACAGTATTAATTAATACCCAGCGACTTGTACACCCGATTCCTGGGACGACAGAAGTATTTTGGATGTAGTGTTCGTGGGTTGCGTTTTGTTGTTTTTGGATAGTGGTAGCGTAAAAGAAAATATTACCTGTAAAGAGCTAACACTAAATATTGATAATACGATATTAAGAGAATTTTTCAAAAATTGTAAGGATATTCAGTGTCGGCTCTTAATTCGAAATCGAGAATTCGATTCGAAAATCTCGCTGTATATTGGTGTTGTGTGGTCCTGAGTGTATGGCGAGTGGATCTCACCGTAGGTGTGGTGTGGCGGGCTGGGCGATCGCGAGGGCAGGCTCAGGCTGGTCGTGGGATACGGCGCCCTCCACTCCTTCCCTGCTGTCAGGAATACCTTCATGTACCTTCTTCCACGGTTTACTCTATGCCCGTCGGCAAACCGCCCT
>DWKW01002653.1:0-10797 GCA_018250115.1 Doberes anticus
TTTTGGGCTAATGATATTTCAGTGCTACTGCTCATACAGCCCATTTTTTTGTTCTTGTGCTATACGCCCAAGGTTTTCTTCAGTTGGCGCACAGAAGTAAACAGCAGGGACCTCTGGTATTGGGTCTCTGTCGGAATGTAGTTGGCTGTAAAAGAAAAAAAATTGATTGCCTATTCTATTGTAGGAAGCATATAATATTTTTATCAGGCATGATCATTGCAAAATGCTAACTTGTTTACTTGCAAAGCTAGTTCCAGTAGAAAAGACAATACATTAAAAAAATAATTGCAATTCTATGCATAGATATTTAAAAGCTTTATTTTTAAGAATAAAACAAGTATTTTTGAATAAATAATGTTCCACAATCATAGCCCCACAGTAAGACACACAGAAACAAGCACACAGACACCCAAACCAGGTATAGAAATCTAATTTCATCATTCAAATTTCTGCCCTGCTGGGAATCAAACCCAGGACCCTCTGAATGGCTGACCGCTCATTGACCACGGGACTGTAAGGGTGTTAAAACTGTGGGTATAAGTATGTTTTGACTAATTTTTAATATGCAACACATTTATTTCTTAAATACATTTTTATCAGGATCACTTCAAAATTGTGCTTCGCTAACATGTTGCCAAATTTAGTTACCTCCCATTTATATATTATATAAATACCTATAAAAAATTTGTATTTTTTTAATTCAGCAGTGATGTTGAATACGAACACATACTAAAACATTTTTGGAATTCCAAAGTGAGAATGTGTAATGTATTTTATACTGAAAACTCCCAAAAGTCTTAACTAATTTTCTAGTAGCAGTTCAGTTCTCTTCTCGCAAGCCAGAAAGACATTCAGGAATAAGGCGGGCAAAATGTAAAATAACTCACATATGTAAAGTCACACCAAGATCTCTCAATTCTTTCACAGATATCAGTGGGGAAATTATGTCCTGACCAGCTCTATCGTAGATTAGTACTTTCCATGACGGCTCCGCGGCCAATTCCTTTGTTAGTAGATTATTCAAATTAAGCATCTGCTTAAGAGCATCTGGAATAAAAAAGAAAGTTTTAAATGCAGCTGAAATCTTCGAACGAAGAAACATCATAAGTACTGATATCCATACTCAATTGTCTTTCACGTAATGTGGTCATTTTGATGTACGAAATTAACTCCCATCAATTATTTTCTAATCAAAAACTGAGGGTTTTATTTATACTTCTGAATTGTATAGTACATAATAACTTTATGCATCCATTATTGGTTATTTTCCCAATTTTATTGATGTTTGAGACGTCAGAAACGACATTTCAATTTCGACACGTCGGTCTAACAATGTTACCAGTGTACCAATATAGTTTTTTTCATTCGCGAGAAAATGTAATTTACATTCAACGAACGATATTATATTCTATCATGTAATAAATTATAATGGCAGCCCTATATAAAAAAATAACCCTATAACAGTAATCCAATTGATTTTGGTGTACATATTTTTAAATTTAATAAAAATATTCCTAGGTTTAAAACAATTGCAAATCAAGTTTTTCGCGGATGTTAGCATAATTTGGATTAGTTTACTCTCGTTTCGTGTTTTTTTAAAGAAATACGATGACGTGATGATTAATTATATGGTACTTCACAGAGCAGAGCACGAGTAGAGAGTTGTATGACTGGTAGTGAATGGAATTATAAAATTTCAATATCTGGTTACATTTACACATATTGCATTAACAATTTTATAAAAGTTTTAAATGTTTATGCCAAATTTTAATTTGATACTGTTGTAGGTACCTGTCTTATTTTTTTATGGTGCAAAAGTTGTGTGTACTTGTGCAAAAACTTTGTAATTGAGATAAAGGCTAAGGTGTTCTCTGATGTGAAGCAGCATCTCCACTATGCCCGTCTGCGGACCAATGGACCCCGAAGTCATCCACTGTGCTGTGTCGCGCCCTGCTTCCGACTGCCTGTCAACTAATCGCCCGCTTCGCGCATCAAGTTTGATGCGCTAACTCTTGGTTTGGCTAATCACGAACGCACCGATGGCAGACATCAAAATGGAGTCCCCCCCAGAATCAACGCTGAGATCTCCGCAGCCCAGCTTACTCGAGACCCGAGAATGAAGCGGGCTATAGACGACTGCCGAGACATTTTGGAGGAATACCCGCGCGCATAGGGCAACTACGACCAGCTCAATTTCTCTGAAAGCGTCTGCGCCAGAGAATCCTCGGCAACTCCTCATGCCATCGTACCACCGGCCGCACCAGCAGCACCCAGAATACCACTGCCAATGGATACTACGTGGTTGTCACCGCCTGCTACTTCCACCCCTATCGGACATTTACGCAGTCTACAAACTACTGTGCATGCCGGGGCGGGGCAAATAGGGGCCGACGCAGTGGCAGAAGTTCCCCCACAACTCGTACTACTGCCGTCGGAATGGCAACCGCCAACGACCCGATCCCACGCAGAGCCCTTCCGAAAAAGCGAAGGAAGCGTGCACGCCGTGGGAAGGCGGCAAAGCCCAGCCAGCCACGCAAAACTGCAGCCCAGGCAGAAATACCGGTCGCCGCTATGGCTCCGCGCTCGATAGAGATGGGGTGGGGAAGAAGGGTGAAATAACAAGTGGAGAGGACCTCGGTAGAGGTCAACTTCTGAGCAGTTCCGCCTCACTACATTGGGGCCTTAGGGCAATGCGATTAGCCGCGTTGCTGGAAGGCCATGACTCCAGCCCAATGGTCTGAAGCAGTCTGGTGAGCCTCGGCCACGACGACTGTTAAGACCGCTCTGCCTCCCGGCGCAGAGATCCGCGGCCGTAGCGTCGCATAAATACGTTATAAATACATGTATAATACAAATAATGATTCCATTAAATCAATTATTATAAAACAATAATAGCTATTATTGATACCTCAAAATAAATACTTTTTTTGTCATTACTTGTACGAGGAACATACAACTACGTGTAGATATCGGACGGCTTTATAATCTCAGTCAGGGTTCCTCAAAGTGGCGTACGCGTACCACTTCGGGTACGCCAATTAACCGTAGGGTATACAAAAGTTACATAATGGCGACAAGAATCGACTCAATTTACGACAAGAATCAAACCCACACATCATATTACTTACCACATGGCTCTTTGTGATTGCATTTAAAATACCCGTTTTGTAATATCGTTTAAATATCCAATTTTTGTTTAAAAAGGTTCGCCGTTGGGTCTAAAATCTAATAGAGCAGAATATTTATGCAAATAAACAAAACAATATGAGTAAGTACATTAACATAAAAACCCAATTGTATTTTTTACTTAATGTATTTCCGGGGTACAGTATTTCATTATGATGTATCTTGGTATTTGATTAACCTATGCTTTCATTGAGTATGTAATACTGTAAATACTTATACAGTCTGCACGGTATCTATCGACTTTCTATTATGTCGCACTCCTAATTTACGTAATAATACTCGACCACGCCGTTTCAAGATGTTCAATTTCAAATGATGATCAAATATATTTATTTTATGTTTAGCAAAAATGTTTACAATACTTTTGTGAGATTTAAGGAGAGGTAACTAAGGTACTTTCAAAACAGTTTCTCTATCGGAATCATCCATCAATTAAAATAGATGTATGAAAGTAAAAAATATAAATAATGCTTCAGTGAACAAAACACAAGAACGCCTTCTTCGAAACGAAATTGTTATCATTGCTTTTAACAAACCTGTAAGCCTACTTCAAAACTAACTGTTGGTGTTCGTTGATCGGTGATAAAACATAATTATGTAACATAGTCGAGGTATTTTGTGTAACACATGCTTCTTCTATAATATCATAATGAAATGTCCTTGAATTTTTTGTTAAAGTACTTAAATACCTGAGATACAACAAATAATGCGTTTTTTGCTTATTTCCGCAGATATACCGTTAACACTTAATGCTTTATTCCCGCAGATGTATAACGACTATATATGTAGGTACATATGTATTTTGTCTCATTTTCATCAAAATGTAGAATCAGTACCTACTTTTCTTATAATATCCTTAGACGTTAAAGTTATAAAAATCGGTTTTGAATTCCCGGCCTCTTAGAACAAATTTTAATAGCAAAATTTTTGTTGTTATTTGGTGTTGTTCTTCGCCCTGTTAGTTAGCTATCATAGGTTGAAAAAAATTTTTTTTTGCTGTCGATTTATAAATGGCAAAGTATGGCGAAAATGCGGTAAATTCCATAAAAATAACATAGTATCAAACTGTCAAACTCTTTCAAAACCTCTTTTCTTTCAAAGTATGCCGACTTATGACCTCTGCGGGTGCCGTAGAGAGCAGGAAATAATAAATTGCTAGAAATTAATAGGGGAATCTCATCTATAAATTGCACTTAAAATGACCTTTCTAGCTATTGAGTGATGATTCACAAAGTAAGATTCTCATGTTCTAAACAGATAACATGGAGTTATATATTCAGCAGAGGCATGATGCGGTTTAGAAGGAGAAAGCCGATTGCAGACAGGTCTGTAGACGTTTGGTTTTGGAAGTGGCAGGAGCTGAGAACTCGACACCTCAGACTTGGCAGTGCGTGCGCGATGGTGAAAGGAACTGTATCACCATTTAGCAGAGTGAACGGTGTGCGGGCCGCCATGACCGCTTATACGCGAATAATTATTTTTTGTGCCATACTAGTGAACGGTTAGTTAAATATTTTATGTACCTAATTTTTATAATTTTTACCTACTTGTAATTTTTTTTATGTTATAGTGAAGATGAAAAATCGAAACGTACTGCTGTAATTCGTCATAATTATTATGCAAGTGATTCAATCTAGGTAACGCTTTGGCGGTATACCGATACTCATACGTAACCAGAAACAATTGCAAATGATTTGGTGAAAGCTGTTAAAAGTTTATACTGCTGGTTACGGAAGTTTGTCTTAGCATCTTAACTAAAATTTACAATACCTTTCCTTGGCATATAATATTTCGTTACTTTCAGGTCGTAAAATGATGTATTTATTTACAATTGTTTTAGAAAGTAGATGATAATTCATTGCGACCGTGTATGGGCTTACTTAATTACGATTCGTCAGGCACGTTCTTTCTTTCACTTGACATTGAGACGTGACCGGCTATGTATATTTTAAGGAGGCTAATGACATTAAACTGAATACTTGAAATCCTTTCTAGCACCAGAACAGTATGAGTATAAGTGTATGTAACTTATGTCGAATATGATTCCTCATTGTTTTTGGTAAGGAACGTTCTGCCATAACTAGGCTAAGTTTCCGACTAGGCAACTTTAACGAGACAGGTCTACGAAGTATCTAAAGTGGTTTGAATTCTTAACAATTTTATTTATAGACTACCTAACTAACTTCTGACCTCGCGGTAGAATGAGTTTTTGTGGCCCCCACAACATACTAGTCGTGGTGTGAATGAACAAACGTCTACAAATACGTTGAACAATGACAAACAAGATTCAATTGTTTATATTTCCATTACTGCGAAAAACAAGACGCTGATAGTTTCTTACAATGTTGAGAAAATAGCCGAAAAAGATTTACAGAGGTTTTGTCGATAAACAAGTTGTTGTTGGTTGATCTGATTAGTGTCCGAAGGTAAAAGTAAAAATAATTAGGTACGTAGATTGTGTGTAGATATTGAAGCGTCTAAGTATTCATTTTATGTCGATGTTTGAGGAAAAAAAATATTATTTCATTTAAAAAATCTAGTAAGTAGGTACCTACTTAGAGCTATTATCGAAATAGTGGTACCTAGCTATGCCTAAAACTACAAATATGCTTTATTGTACACCAAGAAATGACGCAAAAAGGATAGGTACATTTGTTCAAAGCTCGACTAAAGAGAAACTTTTGATTCAAAAGTTTGCTCACCTTGAACTAATTTATTTCCATGTTACTTAAAATATCAATTAATTCACCTCTTCTTTAAATTTCAAATACATTTCCAATTGAGTTGTTGATACCAAGTTGTAATTTCCTTAGCTCTCTTACTAAACATTGTTTGGCTTTCTAAATAAGTATTCAGTGTATGTCAGTGATAGCATAGTGGTTAAGAAGTCGGGTATCGAATTCTAGCACGCACCTTTGATTATTTGAAGTTATGTGCATCTCAGGAATTCATTGTCACCCCCTTTAACAATAAAGGCAAAACTTCGTCAGGTACCTAACCAAAATGCCTCAGAGATTTCCTTAATGTTCATAAAGGCATGTGAATTCCGCCAATCAGTACTTGGTAAGTGTGGTGGACAATGGTCTAAACATTTGTAATCTCTAAGAGAAGACCTGTGTTCAGCATTGGGACAGTCATAAGTTGATGATGATTCAGCCAAGGTATACCTTATGTAGGTACCTAATGTTAGCAGCAACCGAATCAGCAGTTTCATTTTTTTGAATTCTTTTGAGATTTTGAATTGCAATAGAAATCTTTTTAATGAGAACGAACAAAACAAAACGAATATTTTTCATATTTGTAAAGTTAAAGTGTCACTGTCGTTAAATTTTATGTTTTCAAGGACATCGAAGTGTATTTGTGAAGAAACGTGCTAAGAATATTAGTTTTGTGAAACGCAAAAAAATATTTTTGAATATTTTTTGCTGTTGGACTTTTATATACAACTTATACTTTTATGCTACAGTAGTCATTGAGTATACGGTCCACCTGATTATAATGATCAATAAAGTATTTATTTGTAATCAGTGAGAGAGCAAAACAACCGGAGATGTTATCCTTGAGTATTCCTCTGAGGAATTCCTCAAACTACCATTGTACCGAATCGGGTTAATAACTTGACATTGGCGGCATTCTGTCGGCATTTGACAGAGAGTGCCGCCTGGGGCAGATACCCCAGTTCGACCTTCCCTAGATTTGAAGCAGCTTTTAGGTCTAAACTGAAATGCATCCGTACGATATTGCCTAATAATGCAAATACAACCATGCAATACAATGATACTCTGTAGTATTTGCACTGCTTAGCGGCAGACATAGGTAGCACAGTACTATGGATCACGGATTACCGCAAAAATTATGTAATATTTATAATTAAAAAAAGTATGTGCCTACAACAATTATAAAAATGTTATTCCGACTTCTTTTTTAAATCTAAATTAGCATTAAGTACTATTAGTTATTTAGATTAGAACATTGCTTGTACAGGTGCTTAGTAACGATTTCGTTAATTAGAATATTGGTTCGATTTTCATTATTATTACTTAACACGTAAGTATGAAATAAAATATTGTTTTTCGTTTTTATACAGTAAACTCTCAAAAGGATAAAGATGCACCAGAAGAGTTTGTGTGCCCTGAAGGAACGCAGGGCAACGGAAATTTCGCAGACCCAGCAACTTGTAGGAGGTTTTATCAAGTGAGTTAAATCTTGTTATAATACATTTAACTTTATTTTTAAACAATTATTATAAGTTTAATATTCTCTAGTTAGGTTTTTTATTTTTAAGTAGTTTATCAAAAGCAGTGACAGCCTAGTAATTGAGAATTTCAAACTTCGTATTCAAGCCTTCCACCTGGGATGGAATCCCGGTATGCATTTCTGACTTTTCTTATTGATGTGCATACTATAAATTAATTATCACTTGTTTTAACCTTAGCCTTAGAGTTCTCAGTAATTTTTCTTAAAGCCATGCAAAGTACGTCAATTTTGGCCTTGGCACTTGGCCAGCGTGGTGGACTATGGCCTTAATCCTACTCACTAAGAAATTTGTGACAAAATAGGTACGTATGTAGTAGAACTTGTACGTATGTAAAAGGAACCTGTTACGTTTTATATAAATACCTCTGTTCTGGTACAATATGTGATACGTAGGTAGCACATAGTATGCCTAATTGCATTTATGCAAAACAGAACTTAAATTCGCTTCGTTTCATACAAATTTAATAAATCAATGCTATAATTTATCTTACGAAAACCTTGACTGAAACATTTAGTAATTGACAAGTTTCACTTTTTTTTTTTAAGTTTGGATCAAATTTTTTATACACAATTTTACACTATTAATCTATATTCTGACATAGATTTTATTATTGCTAATAGGTAATCTACGGGAAATCATAACGACACTTAATAAAACTGACATTTTGGTATCTGGTCCGACTGGTTTTCAATAGGACAGAGAAACTGGATTGGCGTTGTCAATACTTTTAATTCTGCTGCGCGTATAACGCAACGTAAATTATTCAATAATATAATACCTGTTTGTTAAGATTAAATCTTTAAAAGGTAACACATAATATCTTCCTTATGGTTATTATTTAATGATAAATCTTTACTCATCGTGTATAACATAAGTTCTTTACATAATAATATGTGGCCATTTAATGGCATAGAACCATAGTATAGTATCTATTAGCATTAATGTTATACAAGTTCACGAAACAATAAAGCTGTTTTATTTTAACAGTTTACCTATAAGATTATATGGCTAGTTTACATTCAGTCGGCAGCCGAAAGCGTCAACTGCATTCGGTTTAGTATAGATACAGCAACATATGTATGTATATAGCTTCAACCGATTAGTGACCATATACGGTCAGCCGAACGACAGTTTGCTCTAGTCTGTGATCACATATGTTGTGATCGAGCAGGTACAGTCAAATCGATTATACACTTTCAATAAGCTATTAAATCGTTCTGTGTGCTATCTGTTAGCCTTATAATAAAAGATTTAAGATCTATTCTCTACATGTTTTTATGATGTACAATCAGCAGGGTTTTCTAGTGATAAGTATTACTAACTATATTTTTGACTCGCTAAAAGAGCTGTTCTACGTAAAAAAGTGAACGTTATTAGCCAAACGAATCATATAAGATGCGCAATAATACTGATGTGTTTTTCATCAATGAACCAATAGGAAAATAACAAACTATCAACAAAAATACTCGACTCAATTAGGTAAATTAGTTATCATTTGTCTGTCAAAAGTATTTACTTGTTTATAACGAATTTTTATGATAGATAAGTCAAAATTACACAAATATTTTCCCCTTAACATAAATGTTGCCCTACCCTAAGAGTAAAATTATATATCCGTGTTTAGTTTGGTCAGAATCATAGGACTATGTTTTCACAGTTAAGTAGGTTTAAATTTTTTCTCGTCAAGAGCCTGAGAGAGCCTAGAACACTTAATCTTAAATTCCTAACACACAGCTTTTGCCAAACCGCGCGGATGCATGTCGCGAGCTTCATTTCGCGCGCGGTCGCGCTGTTCTTTACAAACGCCAAAGCACAGTTTTGAGCGTAGTGACAGGAAAACATGTGCATGACGCGTGCAACGTTTTATAAAGCGGCACCGCTTCCACGTTCTGTAACGGCGCGTGTTGTCGTGTGCTGTCTGCAAAAACAAGGGAAAAGTCTTATATTAAAAATGGTTTCGGTGGGGTAGAGATAGATTAAGTTTACGATTTAAAGTGTATTCTGCAATTCTGGAAAGCATTATTCCAAAATAGAATATTGTATGTCCGCGTTTTGTATGCATGGTAGGTATGTGGTATATGCATAACATGATAATTATTTGATGCATTTCCAACTAAGGCGTTGTGCCAATAGAAATTAAAAATTATAAAGCATTTATTAAATTACCTATAGTGGTCGTTAAGTAGTCTTTTTTTAATTAGAAAACAGCCTCGTTAGTTACTCTTTATGCTGATGAGTCATTAACGAAATTTGCTTATTCTGTTTGGACAAATACGTTTGCAAATTATCATAAATGTTACAAGAAACTCTACTTTGAAATAGCAACACAAACACTTTCATCACACTGTAAATTTTCTTTAGCGGCGGCTGCTTCATTAGAATGCTTGTCAATACTCATAAATGCAATATGTATGCAAAACAAATGTATAGATTATGTATATTAAGTACACGTACTCGGCCTAGATAGTTCCTAGCTCAGGGCCAGGGTCTGTTTAGACCCTTACCTTGAAAAAGTTTAGATTCTGGCATTTGGAATAACGATTGCGATCTGGCCTTCTTGCCGCGACCTTCCTTTATTATCATACATACGGAAGAGTTCATCAGGGTAAAATTATACATGGATTAAAATATTAATTTATTGAATACTGGTTTTCCTTTTGGTTTTGGGTATTTTTGTGATCAATGTTTTATTTTTATTTAGAAATCTTTTTTTATTTATTGATTACATTGAATCTCAAATAACTGAAATATTGTCAAAATTTGTATGTGTTGCTATCCTTAAACATTAAGTTTACTTAGTGTAGTCTGTCTAACTACACCTTTCAAACCGGAACACAACAATGCTCACACTACTGCTTTCCGGCGTTAATAGGCATAGCAGCGGTGCCGCCGAAGGCGAGCCCTGGACACAGTGCCATGAATAATTCGTCTGAGTCACAATCTGGGGGAGAAATCTCTTTAATCTCATTTCTAGGATACTAAACCATCATGTGATGGTGGTAGTCTTATGTCGAAGGCTCTCCTGCCGCAGGCACCACCGCCGCATCTATTTCTGCCGTGATGCAGCAGTGTAAGAACTGCTGTGTTTCGGTTTGAAAGGTGTAGTTAGGCAGATGAAACTGGACAGGAGGCATTCCAACTTAGTAGTAGTAGAGTAGCAATGCATCCACATACAACCTCAGATAGGGGTTTTGTCCTAGTTGAGGTTTGATGTGGATGTCCATGGGCTGCAGTAATTACTTAACGTAGCCTGTATGCTCGTTGTCTATTCCGATTGAATAAATAAAAAGAATCAGCAAAACTCAACTTTCACTGTTGCTATTTAAATAATCTCTTTTATTTACAGTGCGTTG
>DWKW01002654.1:0-10796 GCA_018250115.1 Doberes anticus
TGGTGCCGCCGCAGGCGAGTCTTTGACATAAGACTCTACCACCATCAAATATTATGTAAACATTTAGTTTTAAAATAAATAGAAATGTTTTTTTTCCACTACCTACATGTAACATATTATATTCTGATCGTTTCAAGATTATCATCCCTTTCTACGGTCACTCCGCTGCACACGCGTCTCTTCTCAAAGTGATGAGAAAGGGTTCATTACCCCTCCACTCTTGTCAGTCGCGGCGGCTTAGTCAAATCTTTTTCTTTTCGATATTAATTTTAAACTATATCAATTTAGTTTAATTTTTTGCTACTTGTTACATGCCTATGTAAGGGTAAGTTAACATGAAAATAAAAAAGTCAGTTCTGTGCTTACATTCGGTCGTGTTATTATAGTCCCTTTAAAAGTAGTAATATTCCACTTTAAAATATGAGGCCTGTGTCTCGAACTCAGAGCACTGGCTAGTCTACCTAGGCGCAAATAAAAAATGCTAACAGAAAATGGAGACACAAACTATTGTTACATTCATTGTCGGGCTTCCGGCTATGATCAATGATACTGGAATTTGACTCCGGAATTGACAATGCAGGTACATCACCTTACCATAGTCGTTTATAGAAATACAAGAATGATTTAAGAACGGATAAAACGCGGGAACCTAACAAAAAATCTGGTTAACATTCGCCATTTCATATTGCATTCTTCATAGGCGAAGTATTGCTACCTGGGCGCTGGACCAGGTAGGTTTAACACAATGAAGACTTCACGAAAGATAAAAAAGGGTTCTCTAAAACCAACACAACGCGCCAGAGGTTTTGAAGCTAAAATGTGACAACAATATTTACAAGACATGTTAAAACTTGCATCTTCTTGTTACTAAATTATTTAAGCGCTATTACTTTGCTTCAGTCTGTAGAATGACGTAAGTCATTAGTAATATTATATGACATGAGTTCAACATCGAGTACATTTTAGGATTTTAATTGACTATTCCTAAATAGTGACTATCTACTATTTCTACTAATTAGGTTCATTTAAATCGAACTTATCAAAGAATAGGATATTTCAGGTTTAAGTAAGCTTTTCACCAGGACCTCATCCATGTGGGTTAACCAAAATCTTCGGTCCCTGCGTATGCGAAAAAATGTTATACTGTGTACCTCAATTAAGATTTTTTAATAATTATCATTTTGAAATTTCACCGAAATTCGTTAAATAGTTAGTGTCTGATGCGCAGACAACAGGCAGACAGACACATTTATTAGTTGGGTTTGGTCATGGATAGATCGTAAAAACACTTTTTTACATTTATGTAAGCTTTGCGGAATTAGATAGTACTGCAGTTTTTTTTTTATATTGACGGAATAGAAAGTGACCATGCAGTCCACCTGATATTAAGTAATCACTGCAGCCCATGGACATCAATATCCACCATCAAATAAGACCCAAGTCCTATCTGAGGTCATACGTGGATCCGTCGCTACTCCTAAGGACTAAGTTGGAATGCCTTCTGCCCTGTCTATTCTGCTTAACCACACTGTTCAAACCGACGTACAGCAGTGCTCCCACTTCCCCATTACCTAAGAAAAAGATGCTGCGGTGGTGCCGCCAACGGCAATTTTATTTCGGTTGCGGCACAACTAAATAGGTATATATTTTTTAAATACGTTTTGATAGAGTAACAAACGAGCGTATGCTCAGTGTGTATACACCTGATGTTAAGTGGTCACTGCAGCCCATGGACATACAATCCATGTGTGGGTTGTATGTGTATGCGTTGTTACTCCTGAGGACTGATGCCTCCTCTCCAGTGTCGTCTGCCTAACCGCACCCTTCAAACCCAGACACAGCAGTTCCCAGACTGCTGCTTTACGGCAGAGTGCTTTACGTGTGGGGCGAGCCTGCGACACCACCATTAAATTAATTATACAAACAATTACAGTAACACGAACAAAACTACCCAGATCATAACAGAAATTTATATTCATCATTTAAAATTGAACCTAGGATCTTCCGAACGGTATATAACCATGGTGACTATTGAAATCTGGTTTTTAGGTTTTCAAAAATAGAATTTAGGTGTTAGCGGAGAAACGAACGTGGACTTTGTAATTGCTCATGCATATGTATAGAAACCCTTTTGATTACAATGTTGAACGAAAATTTATGGACTAAATTGATACCCGTGAAATTATACCCACTTAGATAAAACCGCTCCAATAGCCTTAAATCAAAGGTTGTGAATTAAGTAGATTTGTTTCTGTTCATAATTTGTCCATATGTCATATTTTGTCGATCCGCCTGCATTTTTTTTTTAATAATTTGTAAAATTAGCCTTTTCTTTTCTTTTAGCACTGCTATCGGTGTTAACTTATATCAAAGTAGTCATCAGATTTCCTTTATTATCGAGTGACCGAACTTAGGTTTAAATGCTAAAGTAGCATATATAGAAAACCCGACACAGTGATCATTATGCCTGCCGTTCGATGGGTCACAAATTCGATTCCCAATGGGGCACCTTTGAATGATGAATTCAGATTTCTGTTTATTGTTCATGACATCTACTACCTAAATCTCTTTTCTACAATTCCTCAGTATCCTTTCCCACTGTTAAACACAAATGAGCTATGTGATACCTGTTATTACTATGTAGTCTGAATAAAGTAACGGTACGAACGCTTAATGTGGGCGTAAGATTCTTAACATTTCACTAGTGCCATTTGCATTTTACAACTTTTATCGGTGTTCTTAAACGAGAGGTTGCCGCGAGAGCCGAGAAACGGCGCGACTCCCATATGTAGGGATACGTAGGTACTTCTTGCATTTTATCTAACAATGTATTAAAGTTTGTCAATAATTTAGAACTTTTTTTACTTCATATTGTAGGTATATCATGTTAACATATTACTTACTATAATAGTTTTATAATTTGAAAATTTATTGCAGGTTTGTATATTTATAAGCCTGTGTACTCAATACTACTGATACTCAAAACAGAGCAAAACATAAGCATGATTGAGCATGAGCGTACCTACTGCAAAAAAATGCACATTATATATAACGCGATATGTCAAAACCGTAACTCTTAATTGTAATTTAGTAGGTAAAATTTAAGCGCGCGAGATCAAAATCGGATTCGGCCACGCTCATTTCGGCCTTTTCAAAATTTATTTGACTCGTGTGATACGAAGGATGAATCGCTCCGCTATATACAATAACACGGTAAATCATGTGAAATCGTAACGCGATGGAGGTGTGTCGAGCACGAAATTAAAATGCAATAATATCTCCGGCGTGCTGTAATTCTGGCCTGTCTCAGATCTCTGGAGATTATCGTAAAGTATTTATTTATCCAACGTTCCCTCGGGAGGTTAGATAGCATCAGGAAATCAATTTTGCGGCAAAACGTCGCGGAGGCGTAAGGTTTGCGTAAGTTACAGGTGGCAGTAATGCAGATTTTATAGTTTAATGCATGTGCTCTTGACACGTACGCGGACTCTTTTAATTTCCTTTGGATAAGCTAGGTAAATTAATAACACAAATTTATGAAACATACTGTGCATTCATAACATTTTTATCTATCTTATTTACTTCAGGTGGTGAGGGTTGTATTACACCCCTGTGTGTAGTTAGCTTTAAGTCGATTAAATAACTACGAGTTTATATTTGTAAATAGATTTATAAAAAAAACTGTACCCGTTAGAAAACAACCGAATTACAAGCGGACTACAGCTATCTACGTCTATCTAGATATGTAACAAAATAAAGATGCTAACAACGACTCTGCTCTGTCTAAACTCCCATCACGCCTCGAACTCAATTATGCACAAATCATAATAAACTTCATACAAGTTCAAACTTATGAGCAGCAAACAGTGTTCTTGTATAAGCATCCCTACATAAACACCAATGTGTGACGTAGAAAGCAACAGGCCCACAAGAAACCGGTTGGACTTCACATGAATGCACACACATATAAGTGTCCAATTAAACAAGATCCGTGACAGTCTGTGATACGCTCCCCACTTTGGTCTTTGCAAGGAATGTTCGGAGGCAGGGAAGATCACACTCGAGTGGTCGGTACAGTCACAGTGATAAGAAAGCGAGCATGGTAGACTGTCGAGGTACGATCTATTATAATATTGTGATTGCCCTTCGTATTGGACAATTGAGCAATAATGGAAATTTCAAAGACAGAAGGAAGTTTGCCGCATTTCACTGGCGTTCAGGGGGAGTGTGGTAATTGCATATTCAAATGAGCAAGAAGTGCTCCTCGACATTTATCGCGTAATATGCTTAACAAGCTGGCATCTTTATATTATAAAACAAATAATAAGGAGCTTGTTTGCTCCAAGAATATGACATTCATTATAGAATACCAGAAAAAAAAATATAATAAGTATAGAGCAACGCGAATAACGCAGAGTAGTAACGCGCCGCGGCGTTGCGCAGATCTGCGTACCATCAACTGCGAAGTGGACCACTAGGAGAAGCAAAATGCCACTCGCGATTCGCGCAATTTCAACTTGACGGACAGAGTTTAGCAGAAACATGATCCGCTCTAAAGGGAAACGCGAAGCCGTGTATTGCTCGCTTAGCTATCTTAGGATAGCTTGATCATTTTAACATCTATTTTGTTTTATTTGTCGCAAGCAATAAATAAAAGAAATTAATCAAAATGTCACATAAAAATTCCAGACAACATTTTTGCAAAGTACCTATTAGAAAGATTTATAAATGATCGTAGATCACATCTTTTAAAACTTTTAACTGATTGTAGCGAACTATGCCTTTGTTCGAGATGCGATGGTTCCACACTTACTCTCTGTAACGAATTCATGTCGTTAAGTGTAATTGCGCTGTACAAATAAACTTCCGTAGCCGGCAGAGATGCACGCGTAAATTGGAGCGCGATAGATCAACAGGTCGATCTCGATCTCACTCAATCGACTCTCTCTCGACATAAATGGTTTAGTTTCTACAGAGATCTCATGCCCTGTTTTTTTATATAATTAGACGCTTGTTTTTTGCTATGACATAGCAGACAAAGTTTTGATGTTAATATCGCTTCCTTTTTAAGAAATCTAACAAATTTTCTGATTTGTATTTAGCCCTCTATTTTAAAATTGTTGTAATTCACATGAATTATAATTAAATTTCTGTAGCAAATTCATATAGCTACAGTTTTTATATAATATTGAATATATTCGCTCTTAGTTTCACCTTGAGTTATATGTTAACTTCCCGTAGAGACAAGCGCTAATGTGTATAGCTATAACAATAAAACCATATTATTATAGATGTAAATATTCTATGTAAATTTTGTTAAATAGACAATTTACTGATACTGAGACTGATAGACAATTTCTTAAATGATCTTTCGCATCTATGATGGGGAATTTTCCAGTTAACGCTAATTTAACGTAAGATCAGTATCTGCCACACTTGTGAGGTAAAGTTCCCATTTCGAGTCACGACTTTGACAGCACGCCAGTCAAATATGGTTGTTGACGAAGGTGCGGTAATTGTTGGTTAAATAACATGGGCTAACGCGCAGGGGTATAGTAATTACGGATACTAAAAAACTCGATAATGTCAACGCTATAAATTTATCGCATATACTCCGAAGCCCATTTTATGTAGTAACACTAAGCTCTAAACAACTCAAGAAAGATGAAACGCTTCCTTTTAGTCAGCTAGTAAGATAACATTAAGGACTCCCTCATAAGGACATCCATCCCTCACATTGGAAAAGTCAATCCACCACCACTGGGGGAAGATATCGATTAAACTGAATTTAAATATAACGTAATATATACACATTTGATATAAACTTTCTGCTATTTAAGTAAACGTTAGAATAGTTGTCAAAAAACACTATATTCACACCTTATCTTTTAGAAGTTTTGAACAATAAGCGTCAGATTTTTAACAACAAAACAAAAAGTAAATTACGAAACATTCTTTAGTAAAGTAACTCCATTTCTTAAGCTACTTTAAAAAAATAAGATGCCTAAGTGACTTTTTTTCCTCGACAATGCTTTTAGAGGACGCGCCACCCAAACTCGTTATCAATCCGAGCTTCAAAACGCATTTAGGCAACGCGGCCGGTTAAAATAAACGCTGATTTAACATTTAAAGTTTTCTTCGAACGTACGTTCGTCTTGGCCACCATAAATTCATTGATAAAAAGCGAAACGCTAATAACTTTAAACCGGCCAAGAGTGAATTGCCAATTTCCCCTAACGTCTTTTATCGGTCACGTTTTATTCTTCTGTATCTAAATAAAAGTCTTAAAAACAAAGATATCATATAAATTTCATCATCATATAAATAAAATTGAATTATCTCTCTGTGATTTTCAATGAATTGTTTTTGTTCAGCAGAAGCGAGAGAATTTATTAAATGTATGATACTCGTATATGCATATTTTATATTTTGTCTATGGAAACGGCTTAACCGGTAACAAAAGACTATAAATTATCCAAGGAGTAACTTAGACTAAAATTTTACTGACAATTAGTTCATACAAATTTTAATTAAGTAATGTTGGTATGGTTAACATAACTACTTAAAATTTGGTGTACTGTCTTTTAATACAAATAAAATCTGGTTAGAATCGTAACCTGATGAAATATAGAAGATGGAAATGTATAGGAGTGACACTATTTGTTTCCACAGATACATTATTTGTTGCACTTCTCGAACTTACTCCAATCAGAGTGATAAACAGGATGTGGAATATGTATGTATATTGTATTTTTTGTATAAGTAGCATAAATTACACAATTTATTCTTTTGTTTAATATGTTTACATGGAATTTCCTAAAAAAAGTTTTACTAAAATGTACCAGGCTAGCAGGGTGCAGACTAGGATTACACAATTAAAAGGAAAGTTTTTGTTCTTTATAACTCGAAACTTATAAAAAAAAAGTTTAGGCAATCGAAGTCGCTTGCACAAGCTCGTCTTAAAAAAATACGTACTATCTACACTGAATTATTTTACATGTTTTCTTTATAATGAAGCTTCATACATACACTACCTACTTGTGAAAAAATAACGTAAACAATCATGCGAGCAAATATGAAGCTGTTAATTGCACACAGATGTTTCAGTATTAATATAACTACATGGAACAGCAAAATAGACAACAAAAACAGGTGTAGCTCTAGAGCATTTAGATGCAGCGCAATGAAATCGTTGTCGTATGAATTCCAAACATGACAACCGGTGCGGTGGGATGCAACCTGCTAGCGACTTTTATATGCGTAAAAGCGAAAATCCGTTACAGACGGACAAAGTGCACGCTAATACCGAGATTATCGCAGTAAAGAATATCACGAATTTTATAAACTTAGGAATGCTTCAGGTAATATAATTTTGGCCGATTATCTGTTTAACTGTAATAGGTGGACACAAATACCTAAGTAACTTTCAACTAGTTGTCTCGTTACTCTTACTACAAAGAAGCGTTGTTTATCGACTTAAATTTTATGAGAAGTTTAAATAAGGAATGTGAAGTAAAGATGTATATTACATCCGTATTTAACACTATAAACTAAAGGTTTTAAGTTTTTGTTTCCCTGTCTTTAACAGGTGGTTATTGCGTATTCAACATAAACGTTTATTGTGCTAAAGTGGGCTATTTTTCCATAATTGGTGTTTATAGTTTTGACTGTTTATTGACTAGTTGACGCTTCGAGTTTATTCTTTCTTGTTTCCATTCAAGTTTTAAGATCGCGGCCGACCGTGCTCAGCGTCACACGAGAGAAGACGCGCTTAATTGGTTCCCGCAAAATGAATAAAGAAATACTCGGTAGTTAGTGGATGAACGCATTCGCAACACAAATCTATTAGTATTGGCGTGAAATAATAAATGCTATTTCACAGTATAACGTAACTTGTACGTTCATTAAGGCGGGTGTCGATGGCCGCGCGGGTGCACGTTGCATAAATCAGTCGGGAGAATGCAGCTCGGCGCCCTAATGCGCTTTCGATGTCGGTTGATAGCTCACCCTCCTCCCCTGTCCACCTTAAATTGGTCTTCTTTCACACAATCGTTTACCTCAATAATTCCTATAACATTCCGCCGCGCGAGTGACCACGCCAATTTCACCTCAAGCTTACAAATTAGCAGTAAATAAAATTCAGCTACAATAAACGAATTTCATCAATAATTGTAACTTATGTACCTATATAGTTATAAAGTTTACTATTATGAAATTCTCAGACTAAACGTTGACGTTTGTTTATAATCAAAAACTATTTATAGGTAACCACAAAAATACGACCATTTTGATTGACATCAGAGTAGTTTTTGTGTTATTTAATAGTGTATTAAACAGGTTATTAAGAGGGAGCTTTTTATTTAAATTGTATTAATTGCCACTTCCTACTACTATACAAAATTAATTATTAATTTTAAAGTAAAAAAGTAAGTAAATTAATTATTAATTTTAAAGTAAAAAAGTAAGTAAATTAATTATTAATTTGGCAGATTTTTTTCTATTCATAAATGTAACTACATAAATAAATAATAATCGAAAGCTATCTTTACAGAATTTATCACAATTATAATGACATTATTATTATCGCATAAGTTAGTCCTCACAAATGTGAAACAATACAAACTATGTAAAATTATAAATATAATTATTTACATTACATAATATACCTAATTATAACATACGTTATTAACAATTATAATAATTTTTACTTATTACCACCTCAACGAATATTTTACAGACGCCAAATAATATAAAATACACATATAAATAACAAAGCATAAATAAAATCAAAATATACATAAAATTGATGCATATTTTAATGGATACAAGGAAATTCTAAAGCGCCAAAGTGCAACTAATAAACGTATATTACCAGATGATTTCCATAAAATTTATTATCATAAAGCCCAAAAGTGCGAAAGTACACTGTTATATTGTAATATATTGGATATTAGAAGTGACACTTTCGTGTTTCCGGTCAACAGCCTGCAGTCGTTTAAGTAAGATATTCTGACCGCATTTAAATATGCAGTTTTATGGAACACTTAATATTTTCCAAATATTTCAACAATTTTGTTACGGTCATATAGAAGTAATTGCCAATAATTGGGGTTTACGGTGTAACTTCGGAATTTAAACAATCTTATGGCCGATTGCCCACATTGAGTCAAATTAATAGCTTAAAAATGTTTGCAGACGTCTATAACAATTAGAACAGGGCCATGTATGTGTGTTCAGTATTCTTAAAAAACTAATTATATTGAGTATTCTCTGAAGTGATAAGATTTTTATTTTTTTCTATTTCTTCACCAATAACGCAATAGGTTTTCAAAATTTTTATAGTACTTATTTTATCTAAAAAATATATGTTTAAAAGCAGTCAGTAGATTGGTCACGTAGAGTGCAAAGTCTTCATTGTTAGGTAAATTTAGCAGATTGCATTGAAATTGACACTTATAATGAGAAAAAATGTTAAAGCTAGATAAATTAAATATTTTTCGCTTATTTATGATTAATTTAATTCCACGTGTAAGCTGTATTTGGCTTTGATCTACAATTTATGAAGTACAATGTTTAAGTGTAAGGACTTACGCTTATATTGCCGCTTACGAACATCATAATATTTCCACTATATCTACAAAATATCAAGTGCTTAAAACATATAAAACAAATTACAAACAAAATCCATGTTTCATGTAATCTTTGAGAGGTTTCAGAACGAATGTTGAGATATAGTTGCGAGACGCAGCTTATCGTTAATTTAGAGTCTCCGATTAGAGTCCGCCAGCCGACATACGCTAACGAGCATTCGTTTTAAATTTATTTTTATTGTAACAGCAGTACGGTGCCGATGTTTTGTCTTCTACCGACGATTGTGCGAAGTTAATTGGATTGTCTGCTATAAAATGCATAAACAAATGCATATCCTTAAATCATATCAATGTGCGTTTAACATACTATTCGTCAGAGTTTAAAAAACTAAACATATTTTGCTAGTAAATTGTTAAGAAAATTATTAAGGAAAAACTGTTTTATTTACCTTCGTTGTTGTGGATTGCAGCGGTGTTCCCGACGAGACTGCACAAATTTCCACCTCATATCTATCGATACCAGCTTCACGATCAAGCGATACCGCCGTGGATAATATTCCTAATGATGAATCTATATCAAACAATCTGTCCACTTGTTTATTATCACCAGTCACATTCACTATATAATATTCTAAGCCTGACTTATAATTGTTTGTTAAATTTAACACAGCCGTCCCTGCAGGTTCATTTTCAGCTACCGAAATAGACCCCACATTTGTCCAGATCAGACCTTCTAACTCCGTTCCTCCCATTATAACCGTAAGATATGTCTCGGTACTTCTTTGTTCGCTTAATACAGCTTCGTCAGTAGCCTTTATAACAATATTCCATCTCGCCTCTGATGTTGCTGGTGGGTACCGCAATACTAAAGCACCAGTACTTCTATGCAAATCAAATATATCACTTCCACCGTGAATGAGTTTGTATGTGACAAGGCCATTAGTTCCTGAATCAAGATCACGGGCTAAAACGTTCATTATAAATAGCCCACGACCAGCACTTCTACCTAATCTTTCTGAATTGATCACTGCAGCATTCATAGACACAAAAACAGGTGCATTATCATTTATATCTTCAACAATAACCGTAACTAATTTTTCTGCAGAAAGTCTTGCAGAAGGTGGCTCTGCTCTATCATAAGCTACAACAGTTATGCGGAAAGTATCTATACTTTCTCTATCAATGGGTAATAAAGTATGTATTACT
>DWKW01002655.1:0-10794 GCA_018250115.1 Doberes anticus
GAGGCCGGGGGGGGCGGGAATTTGAACGATGAATTTAGATTGCTGTGCCTGGTCTGGGTGTTTGTGTGCTTGTTTCTGCGTGTGTGCATGGCACCCACGAGACAGGTTAAATCCTTCTGTGGGGCTATGAGTGTGAAACGTTATTTATTGGAGAAAAAAGGTATTAATGTTTCTTCATTAAAGTAAATTTTGATTGATCATAACGACCACAGATAATAAATGACGTTCCACACACATATGGTTATTACATCTCTATAAAATGTAAAACGTTTTTTAATGTTCAAAGAAAATTATTTTTTGCTATGATATACCACGTTCTTATGCAACATTATCTACTATAAAGTTGGAGCTTTAGTTCAGAAAATAAAATTTGTTTTTATGCTACAGGAACGTGTTACTTGGGTACAAAGTGGCCTACTCTTAAATCTAGGACACGGTCTGTCTGTAGTTAGATTTGCCCCAAGTTTTATCCTAATTCTTTGAAGACCAGATAAATATATTTCCACAAATTTTCATAAAATGTTGCATTACAAGTTGTGCCCAGAGGGTTCACCAGCGTAATTATTGTCATTGCATTGTCTACAATAAAACAAAATTTCATGCCTAAAACAGCAAAAATAGAGAAATTTCTTTAAAATTTGACTCGCCTTTGTACCCCTTTATTTCCGCCATGAAATCTACTAGTATTACTACTACTACGAAGTAGCACCAAGTGGCATTTCGCTAATAAACAATGTTTCACACTCACAGCCCCACAGTAGGATTTACCCTGTGTCGCGGGTGCCATGGACACACACGGAAACAAGCACACAAACACCCAGACCAGGCACAGAAAGCTAAATTCATCATTTGGAATTTGAATGAATCCCGCTGAATCGAACCCAGGACCTTCCGAGCGACAGACTGCACTTTGATCACGGCGCCAACGGGTCATTTCGCTAATAGATTTTTAAATAAATAGATTAGGTGAAGGTCTAGAATAGGGATTCAATAATCTATATTTTTTTTATGAAATATCTGCATCTATATTATTTAATGTAAACGATAGAGACAATAGTAGGAGCAGGCATGTAGATAATAGTGCTCTACAAACCAGATCGTAAACTGCCCATGCTCGCTGTAATCGCACTGCACTCGAGATGGCAGCCGCCTCGAGAGATCGTTAGCTAGAGTTAAGAGACCGCATTGACTGCATTGTGAGATTTGCAGTTTGTTCAATATTATTTTATATCTCACATAGATTAATATTACACTGAGAGTTAATAGCGAAGTTCTTTAAAAATTGTAATACAAAGAAAAAAACTTATGCTAGGATTTTCACATGCTATCATATTTATCAAATTTGTCAATATTGTTAAATATAAAATGTAACGAATCCTGTATCCCTCTGTATCACTAAAATTACGATAAGGAAAAATAATGGGCGAGGAGAGCACTCGATCGTAAACTGTCCATACTCTGACCCTACGGCTCTCCAAACGACGGGCATCTCAAGAGATCGTTGATAAAAGTTAGGAGACCGCACTGACTGCATACTGAATTGTAAAATTGTTATAAATTTTTATCGTCGTGTTATTGAAAGCAAAATAAATTAATTTATCAATGATAAACCCTTTTAACGTCCGCACTTGGCCAGCGTGGTGGACTACGGCCTGATCTCTTTTATCTCTGATAGGAGACCCGTGCCCAGTAGTGAGACAGTAATGGCTTGAAGATGATGATGATTGCGTAACAGTACAATTGTACCATAAAACAGTAGTTGAAGGGTGTGGTTAGGTAATGGACACTAGACAAGAGGCGAGCCTACTTAGTCCTCAAGAGAACTAAGTACCCCAGAAGACTTGCTACTCCAGAGTAGCAACGTATCCACATACTCAGACAGGAGTTTAACAAAAGATATCACTGCAACAGGACGAAAGTCCTATCTGAGGTCGTATGTGGATGCGTTGCTACTCATGAGGACTAAGTTGGAATGACTCTTGTCCGATGTCTTCTGCCTAACCACACCCTTGAAACCGAAACACATCAGTACCCACACTGTTGCTTTACGGTAGAAATAGGTCTAGCGGTAGTGCCATCGCAGCAGGCGAGCCTTCCACATAAGACTCTACCATTAGCAGCTTTATCTGACTTTACGCCAGAGTGACATTAACAACTCCCTCGTTCAGAAATCAATGACGACACCACAGCCGCACCGACATATGTATATACACTATAATGTGTCTACAGTCTGGCATCGCAAGGGAATTGCATGTATCTGGACTGAACCTAAGAAATATAATCACATAACTTCAAGGGCACTGAAAATTCTAGGTCGCGAAGTGACCAGTTCCATCGTACCTGGTCTTGATATAGCGAGGCAATAAAGGATTCACTTTGCACTGTGCACTTAGCGAAGCAATTATTTCATTGTTGGCTAGCTCACTTTATACTTAATTGTAGCGCAAAATTATTTGCGAAGAGATGTTGCACGTGACTTCATCCCCTTTTCATAATAAAATACGTATCCTTTGTTTTTTATTCAATGTTCTAGGATGTCTATTCTATGGAAAAGTTTAGAACCAATGTCTTGTTATAACAATAACAACTTTAACCTAACTATTTCTTTTATAAGCTAAGTATTTATTTAACCTAACCTACCAACGTATCCTAAGTATTTGTCCAGGACATTGTCTTCCTGTGTGCCAAGATTCATTTAAACCCCGTTAATAGTTAACGCGTGTTTGAATAACAAACATCTTCACAAACTTTTACAATTAAAAGTTTTTTATAGGTCCTAAAGCGCGTTATATACATAAATAAAAGAAGATAAAGTTGATGCTTTTCCTTTATCATCATCATCATCAACAGAAATGAACAAAATAATAAAAACTTGTACAGAAATTCCCAGGTCACAAAGTGCCCAGTCGCACATGCTCTTGATATAGAGAGACAATTAAGTCGAATTAGCCGTAGACTTAGTGAAACAATCATTTCAAACGTTCTTAACCAGTTTACTTTAAGTTAGAGAAGTAAAACAATTGGCGGTGTTAAAGTCTTATCTAGAAAGCTCAACAACGGCGACACCATCACGGCATTTTTGCCGTAAAGCAGTAGTGTGAGCACTGCTGTGTTTTACATTGAAGTGCTAGGCGAATATATTTGGACAGAATGCATTCAAACTTAGTCCTCAGGAGTAGCAACGCATCCGCGTACAACCTCTCTTAGACCTTTAGTCCTTTATAAGCTTGGATGTACGCTTCAAATCAGGTAGCCTGCATACTAGTTTGCTACTGTATAAAAAAAATCTTAAGTTTATTTACAATGTCATCTTTTTGCCCGCTCTCCACAATCATTCTGACATCACCTGACTCTTGCTAATGACCTCTCGGACGCAGCGCACAGTCGGAATAAAAAACTTAAGACTATTAACAAGTGCCACTGTAGTTTAATAAACAATGCGGTCACCGTTTCGCCCGCACTCTACGATCATTCTGACTGCATCGCCCGACTCTAGCTAACGATCGGTTGTAGCGCACTGCTGGAGTAACTACAAAGAAAGTTCTGTTTACATTGTTAATTTCAATTTCAGTATGCATTTCTGTTTTTTACATATATATATTTGTATATTAACAGAATAGCGAACGATAATGCATGCCACCTATTGTTAAGTGGTCTCTGCAGCCCATGGACATCCACACCTGAGGTTGTGTGTGGATACGTTGCTACCCCTGAGGACTACATTGAAATGCCTCCCGTCCAGTGTCGTCTCCCTAACTACACCCTTCAAACCGAAACATTGCAGTTCTCACACTGCTGCTTTACAGCAGAAATAGGGGCAGCGGTGATGCCACAGGCGAGCCTTCGACATAAGACTCTACCACTAACTTGCCCTCCAACTATCTCCTCCAATTTACCACTATCAAACACAGATCGTTACCCATAAATATATCACCGCTTATGTAATGACTATGTTGAAAAATTTACTGTTTCATGAAGAAAAATGAACAACGCTTTCTTGTGCTGGCTTCTGTGTGTATGCATGGCACACACAGGGAATCCTAATGTGGGGCTATGAATGTGAAACGTTATTATTATTGATCATAAAAAATTCTCATCTTTAATCTCTACACTATATTATTAAGAATTCTACTGAACAGACCAGCTTGGTAATCATTGTGATAGTCGGTCGGTATTCTGTTAATCCAGGAATTTGACCACTTCGTTCCATGAGGCCAAACTCACGGACCATAAAAACCAAAAACGTACAGTAACTCCATACTATCTGTTACCAGGCTTCAATAAATTTGATATTTTGATACATATTTTCCACAACGCCAAAGGTTGCTCTTTCAGATATGCTATAGAAAAAAAAAAACATCGAAAACCAGTTACCCGGAATTTTTTTGTTTTTATTTTTCGCGCCAATACATGCTGACGCTGGCGTATTCGATTCGTATAACATTTTGATATAAAAATGTATGGATTATCTGAAGAATATTGAAGTGGTTTATTTAAAATGGCTTTAGTTGTCGATCATTTGGCGGTTACGTTGTTAGATTTACGTTTTATTTATATTAAAAGTAACAGATGAGCTTGCTGTTCTCCAAAAATTAAGTGTTCACTACAGATATTAACATACGGTCATATAGAATCTCATCTATTTCTGCTGTAAAACAGCAGTGTGAGAACTTTTGTATTTCGGACAGAATACACCGGACATTGGGCATTCCTACTTAGGCCCCTTAGGAGTACCAAAACATCTATGTTCCACCTCAAATAGGACTTCAGACCATCAAGTGGCCTCCATGCCCTTTTGCTACTCTCCTACAATAATATAAATAAAAGATTTATGATCTAACATAGTCCAAGTTGCAAGGCCCCTTGTCCTAATGTATGGTGCATAACTTCAAACCGGAAGAAAGTATTGCACTGTTTCTGCGAAACAGGACGTACAACTAATGATTGTATAAGACTGACTTATCTATGTCAAAGAGAGTGGTTACGAATCTCGATGTCCCGTTCAGGTGGGTCGAGGTTCAAATACCGGCACGCACGTCTTGTTTATGTGCATATTATAAATTAATTATCATTTGATTTAACGGTGAAAAGAAACATTGTGAGGAAACCCGCATGCTAGGAATTCTCCACTCTAAAGGAATGTGAAGTCTGCTAAACTCGACTTGGCCAGCGAGGTGGAGCTAGCCTGAACCCTCTCTGAAAAGAGAGACATGCCCACTGTGCCCAGCAGCGCTTCGAAAATTAGGACAAAGTGGATTGTAATAAAATTTGACATTATAATCTAAAAAGTTCTTTAACGTTTCAAATACATCAGACTTCTGTATTCGAAGTGAGTATTTCTAAGATTTTAATTAAAGTTGAATAAAATAATTTTAACTTGAAAGAAGATAGATGCCCCAGAAACGAAATAACGAAGTTAGTATCTATATAAATAAGGTTTTAAATAAGCTCGGAACAGAAACGGTCGAGGGTTCTATGCTACAAGTGTTGTGAGACTGCAGAATGGCGGAGCTAAGGGGCTAGCTGGATCAACGACGAGTAACGATAAGCTAAGAAAAGCTGCACATAAGAAAGCTCCTCTCATATTTTATTTGTGGACGTGATTCTTTTAAGCATTTTTTAGGAACGTACCTTCCAAAGCAAAAAATCGGTGAAGGTATGAATTTCTTACTAAGTTAATAGTTCGTTGTCCGTGTTGGATATACCAGCTTGTAACGCTCTCGAGCAAAGTCTATATTTATCTTAGTCTGATATATACGTATATATTAGACACATACAAATGTGTATTACTTACTTACGTATCTATAAGCCTAATGGGAACGGTGTGAATGTTTGTAATAGAAAATACGAGACTCGTCCAAGATAGCTTTCTTCTCTGTCTATCTTCCATACGTCAAGACAAATTTCTCAAAAATGAAAATGTTTCCCATCGGCCTATTAGTAAATCTTTAATATGAAAATGGTAACTACAATGCAAATTGATATCAACATTAAAAAATTAAATTAAATTTCTATTTTCGTCTCCGGAAAATCTTCCCGCCATCATCGCTTACCGTTTACTAGTAGCTAATGATGAAAGTTACTAAACTACATTTTTAATATTTGTAAAAAGAACTTCAGTTTTTATCGCAACCGATGCTCCATTCAGCCGGTGCGCTTTTTCAACGACGGGTTTGCATTCAGCACTTGCAATTCGAAAATAACATTGAATACTGTTAGCGGTGGCGTTTATACCATACGATAAGATCGTGGTACGATTGACCTTTATAGGATTTAATGCTGACGCAGTTCTCTCTGAAATCTTTAATAGTGGTAGAGTCCTATGTCGAATCGAGCATTCGACGCCTGGGGCGGCACCGCTGCTTCATCTATTTCTACCGTAAAGCAGCAGTGTGTGAACTGCTGTGCTCCGCTTTGAAGTGTCTAGTTAGGGAAAAAAACACTGACTGGAGGCATTCCAACTTAGCTCTCAGGAGTGGCAACGCATTCACATACAATCTCAGATACGAGTTCAGTCCCAGTTGGGGTTTAATGAGGATGTCCATGGGCTGCAGTGACCATTTAACGTCAAGTGGCCTGCATGCTCGTTTGCTATTCTATTTGAATAGTAAAAAATATTTTCTGTTTTTTTTTCTGTGTATTTTATTTATATAAACTCTAACACCATAACGACTTGGATACCATCTTATCCGATGTCGTCGTCGATGTCGCCGATGTCGTGGAATATAAACCTTATAAACTTATTCAACTTTTTGTTTATTTCACGGAACGTCCACTTTTCAGTCGGCACTAGAATATTTTCGGCAGCTGCCTTCTGTGCGAGGTGACATTTTACTATGCTGTTTCGTATTTTCGTTTCAATTGCATAATTCGATATCGTCATTGTTACTTTTTTTCCGAAAGTGGACTATCAACATAATTGCAACATTATTGTCAAAACGGTAACTAAACGTGCATTTTATTGGCATATGGTGGATGTGCATGCTGGTCTGCTGTTCGCAGGGTGCTGGGTTTAATGCCCAGTGGGGTGGGAATTTAAAGGATGACAATATATCTGTGTTCCTGGTCTGGATGTTTGTGTTCTTGCCTTTTTGTGAGGCGGTAGCACCTTTCTAATAAATTCAAGTATGAGTGATGGTGGTAGAGTTTTATGTCAAAGGCGTGCCGTCTATTTCTGCCATAAAGCAGCAACTGCTCTGCTCTGTTTGAAGGCAGTAGTTAAGCAGAAGATAATAGACAGGAGGCATTCCAACTTAGTCCTCAGGAGTAGCAACGCATCCACACACATCCTCAGATAGGACTTCCGTTCTATTTGAGGTTGGATGTGAAAAAAAAAGTGATGGCGCAGCCGAGTCTTCGACATTCTTAAGACTCTACTCCTATCTTAACTAAGCGGTATTTGGTCTAAATACATCAAAATAGGTTTAAATTACAATTTTTTTTGATTCACAAAGACTTCGTAGTTTATTTTGGTGGTGTTATTTTTTCGGATATTAACCAGTTAGTGATAGTTAAGATTTTAATTTAGGGTATGAACTTCGTTATATCCCATCTCAAGTCCACTATGTATACAATATTTATAGATTAAAGTTATTATTGTGATTAAGGTTATTGTGTAATAACCTTTATTACATATACGATTGTGTAACATTGTGTAATAAAGGTCATGCCGAATTTTTGTATCGGCATTATCGAAGTAAAGTAAATTGGGTGACCTTTTAATGTAACGTTCATTCGGATTTATATGTAGGTACGTAAGCTATTCGTACGCACATACTGATTTTTATGATATGCTGCGAATTATTTACTTCGAAGAATCTAACATCGGAATTGTGGGAGATTATAGATTACCTTTTTATTTGATGGTGGTAGAGTCTTATGTCGAAGGCTCGCCTGCGGCGGCACCACCGCTGCATCTATTTCTACCGTAAAGCAGCAGTGTGAGAGCTGCTGTGTTTCGGTTTGAAGGGTGTGGTTAGGCAGACGATACTGGACTAGAGGCATTCCAACTTAGTCCTCATGATTAGCAACGTAACCACATCCAACTTCAGATACGACTTCCGTCTTAGTTGAGGTTTGATGTGGATGTCCATGGGCTGCAGTGACCACTTAACAACAGGTGGCCTGCATGCTCGTTTGCTATTCCGTTTGAATAAAAAAAAAACCATGATTATAGAACATTGTATCTAAGACTCGCCCGCGGCAGAACTATCACAGTACCTATTTTCGCCATAATGCAGTAGTCCTCGCTGGGTTTCGGTTTAAAATGTGTGTGATAAGGCAAAACATACGTTACAAGTTTATCCTAAAGAGTAGTAACTAGTTGACCACTTCTTAGGTGGTCTGTATGATCGTTGTATGGTAGTTAAAGTGAATGGTATGAAGTTTGAGCTGATTAGATCTGTAAAAAATATAGATATCGTAAAAAACATCTTTTTAGACTATGTCCTACAGACTAATACATTTTGTAACCAAAAAGAGAGTCCTAAACTTTCCGTAAAATGAAGGTTTCAAACTGCTGAGTCACTTTTTATTATAACATTTTCATTCACATTTTGACTACTAAAAGGACGGACCGTTTAATTTTGTGAAACTCTTTATGATAAATTTAGAAGTGGACAAAAACTTTGATAAATCTTTGTCATTGAACCCTAAGAAGACGTACGATAAATAAAAAAAATGAAATTAAATAACTATGAAAAATAGAACTGAGTCCTTGTGTCGTAAGGTAATATTACTTAATATATTAGTATTTTAGTTAAATGTCGCCGTAGTTTTGTATATTATAAAATATTCTAATATAATACAGAAAATGTTCTAGTGGACGATAAATATTCAAGCATTTTTACTGAATTCAGGTGAACCATACATACATATTTTTACTGCTTGGTCCTAAATCACAAACCTTATCGAAATTGTAAGTAGCTAAGGGTATACGACGAAAACAAAACTAACGAAACGGTAAGATACCAAGAAACGGGTGAATGGGAACGTCGATTATATTGATGTTAGATCCGGAATGTGTCAAGTGGCATCTCCAGTGGCGACATCAATCTGCGTGACAAGTTGGCGTGTGTCAAAACAGATCGAGTGGTCTCAAGAGAGTATCCGCGGTTACGCGAAAATCGCCAGCAGTGGTGGACAATGGTACCAGTGTATATCAACGGCCACTTCACTTTTTGTCATGCCATTTGTAGCTATTATGAATGTAAGTGGGTGTGAGCGTTCATGCCAGCTTATTCATTTGTTCTGGTCATGTATGCGTCCCGGTGAGGTTAACCGAACATGATACGAGGTGCGTACGTTTTTGTAGTTTTGCTTACCGAGTTGAGAGCGATACGATGATGATAAAAAATGAATTTAAATAAATGTAATCGTTTGATGTTGTTTGAAGTGTCACGAAATAAACTTAAAAGATATCTCGTGTTAATTTGCCCGTAAAAATAATCAATGAATGCTTATGTTTAATAACCAGGAACATGTCCACGGGGTAAAACTTGTAAGACTTAATTGTGTTATAAACACTACTGATTAATACCGGTAAATTACGATTAACCTATTATTTACCATCATTAACCTTTATAATTAGTCGATTATTAGGTCACGTTAAATGTCTACACAATCTGGCAGGATTAGCCGGCTCTTACGCACTGAAGAAAGTTTGAAATGAGTACGACATCTAATTATACTTTACGTAAAGGGTAATAATATCTGCAGTTACATAGCATCGCTTGGTATCGCTTGGTTGGCCAGACAAAAAGTGTAAAATCGGGCTAAAATTGCTACTATAAGAACAAATTACAGATTACCAGTTTTGTTGGTTTCGCTAATAAAAAGTTTGGGAACTATTTGCGAATTCTGTTAATTGTTTCAACACTGGCGATCTACCGTCTGCAATTCAGAAGGCCCTTTCGATTGCTTAACGAGGCAAATATTAAAAAATGACGAATTGTATGTTACAAATCTGGGTGTTTACGTTCGGGGTGTAAAGTAAGGTATGTGTATATTACCTGCGAGATAGGAAATCGTAATGTGGGGTTATGAGAGAAAGTGGAGCGCTGTTTAGTGGACTATCTGATTAAATTAAATTTTATTTATGAAGTGTCAATTTTCAAGTATTTCAAGTTTACAGTTCTTCAACATCACCCAGTACAACAGTAAACTCTCTAGAATACGAATACACCGTAAGCCTAAAACCCATTCTGAAACTAACAAAATAAAACTTTCTTTGCCCCCTTAATGTATTCCGAATCCTATTGTGCTAAATACGTGAATGCGTGTACATAAGTATTAACGCTAAGCCAACTCCATTGTTACGTTAGCTCGTCAAAACCTGACTGGTACTGGTATGCACTGGACTTTCACTCGGATGCAAATCGGATAGATGCCCGCATTACGATTGTTCGACTGCGAGTTCGGTTGTTGTTCGTCGATATGATCTCGCTTTGACCAAGCTTTTTATATTAAAGGTTCAATAACATGCAGGCCACTTGAAGTGGTCACGCAGCCCCATTCTACCTCAAATAGAACCGAAGTTTTATTTAAAATTGTACGCGGATGCGTTTTTATTTCTGATTACTAAGTGTAGTCTGCCTAACCAAACCCTGGTGGCAGTGCGAGCACAGAAACTTAAAGGTAGAAATACGTGTAGCAGTATAGCCGCCATAGGTGAGCCTTCTACATAAAGCAGTAAAATAATATGGTGTAAAGTTTATAAATAGATAACAAATAAAAATAAATAACGTTTCACACTCAAAACCACACAATAGGATTTAACCTGTGTTGTGGATGCCA
>DWKW01002656.1:0-10793 GCA_018250115.1 Doberes anticus
ATTAATTTAAATAGGTATTGTATAAATGATTATATCGATTTATCTATCGGTATTTGGTGATGGTAGCGGTGGTGGTTCATCACAGCACCTAATTTTAACGTAGAGCAGCAGTGTGATCACTGCTGTGTTTAACTAGACGGGAGACGTTCCAACTTAGATCTCAATAGCAACAACGTATCCACGTTCAATCTCAGACAGGATTACCGTCCTATTAGACGTTGGATGTCGATGTCAATAGGTTGCATTGCACCGCTGCAAATGACTATGACGGTATAGGGACGGTATAGGGACAACTGGGAATAAGTCTACAGCGACCCTATCGTAATCATCAACCAATTATTGTCGTAGCACTAGGCACGGGTCTCCTCTCTGAGATGAGAGGTTTAGGCCAAAGTCGACTACGCTGGACAAGCCCGGATAAGCGGACTTCACATGCCTTTGAGAAGATCATGAAGAAAACTGCATGAGGTTTTCTAACGATGTTTTCCTTGACCATTGCAGCGAGTGTTAATTGTAATATAAAATAATTATAAAAGAGTTGTGCGGTCGGGGAACCCCGCCAGGATTGAAGTTCCATACATTATTTTTTTAACTTTAAGCGTGATTTAAGGGAGTTAGAGAGTGAGTGAGTGAGTGCGTGAGTGACTGAGATACCGACCGACCGACTGCTATCTCTCTCTAATTTGTATAAGGAAAGGTCGCTCGAAGAAGGTCGGTCGAAAGTGAATTAGAGGTGCATGCCGGGATTTGAACGGGAGCGAGAGTTCGCGATTTTAATCACTACTCTATCACTCACCGTAGCGACCGTTTAATTAGGTACAATTGCAATACCTTTTTACAAACTTTGATTGCAAACCTTCGTGAAACATTCGCTAGCCATTGACCTAGTACCCGCATCGCCTCGTTGAAGCGTAAATGAGCCTTAACGTAGCGTGAAAAGACTAACATTACGTTTATGAGAAACTCCACCGTGACATGACACCAAGACTGCTGCTTTCGAAAGTTGTAAAAGGAGATCTTGCACTCTCGCCTATCGCCCGGCGAACCAGTCCGATGTACAAATCATGCCATGCCAATGATCACTCTCGCGTGTTGATAGAATTAACACTGAATTTACTTGTCACTTTTATTGGCACATCAATGAGTAGTAATATTTTTATTGGTCTTCTTTATGGCTTTTGTATCATAAGAATGAGCTGTATTTCAAGTAACTAACCTAAGTGATTTAATCCCAAAGCATTTTTTACAGATTTTTTAAGCAATTTTTTTCATAGCAAAGCGAAGAAGTTGCTGTAATTCTTTTTTGATTCAATTATTTGTCTGTTTCTATTATTTATCTTACCTATCATTCGATATCAGTTGTAAGTATTCTCATATCAAATATTCAATAGAAATCGTAAAGGCAACTGTTAATATGAATTATTCAAAGTTCACATTAGCTATCAAGTATGTGTCAGTATGAAATAGATACCCACTACCTGTATTTATTAAAAATGGTTATGTAATATATTTTTATTACTGACAAAAGTAAATAATACAGTGAGTGTCTCAGAAGATCGCCTATGCGTCGCCCAAATGCTGAAACTTCTGTTTCTGGTAAAAATAAATATAGTCATTAAGAATTGAGAAAATTATATATGTACGTAGACAACAAATACGAACTACGTGTTTAAGTACACGAACACGAAGTTAAGAACATATATTTTTTAAAAGGTAACTAGCTGTACCCAATGGTTTTTCAATCATATCATGAAATCCGCTTTGGACCATTTTCATCCATCCCTGCAGAAAGAAATATATTACGAATTTACATAGTCCATCTAAATACTTAATTTAACAGCTCCTTAAAAAATATAGAACTTTCATATAAAAGTGCAATTAGCTTTATATGACTTCTATTCTTAAAAACAAGGCTCTGACTTAATGAATCATAAAGAACTTACTCGTAAACAATCAAGCTGTTTATGAAATTCTCTGAGCTGCGCGTCGTCGTCGTGCCTTGGTTGAGGCAAAGGCTGCGGCTGCGACCTGGCGGAGCCCCGACACCGTGCATAGGCCGCTCCCGCCACCACCAGGGCTATACACACCGCTGCACCACACGCACCACCTACCAACACCTACAGATCATAAAAAAATATTACAGTTATCTTTTCGACTGCGATATCACTTGAAGGTATCGATAAATTTTCCGGGTCAGGCTTCAGTAGCTGATGGTAGCGAAAAAAGATTAGATTAAAATCGGTAAAACATTTTTAAACATGTGATACAAAAATTTGTGATCAATTGATCAATTATAAAATCTAATCATAACTAAGTTTGAAATACCCTCTGTATCGCCATTGGAATTGGTTCGTTCCAAAGATATAGTAGAACAAAATTTTCTTAACATACGATACATACACGCTTTCATGGCTGTAGTTTATTTTCTATATTAACGAAATATGCAGGCCACCTGATATTAAGTGTCCACTGCAGTAATACACATTTACATACATGCGTTCATACACCTAAAAACTAAGTTGGAATGTTTCAGAATAACTACCACACTAGACACTACCACAACCAAACTGACATAAGGTGGCCTGTTTAGCAAATTTTTTTATATTTTACTTGCAGTTTTTATTATTAATCATATAAAGCATATATACATATAGATAGGGCATATTTCACTAACGCCCACGTACCACAATAAAGCGACACCTGACCCCTACTGATACGTAAGTTTCTATCTGGCTACTAATCAACGTAGGAAATTTTATCTTTCTCACAAACATTTGCTTTGTCCGGAGTCGAACCTCCACCTACACGATCTGAGGTACTATATACTACGAATATGATCGCACCGCATGCGCCACCTACTAACACCTACGTATCATAGGAGAAAACGTTATTGATCGTTAAGGAGGTACATACCTACCATGTTATTGTGACAGTCATAAACAATGGCGCATAATTATGTTTTATATTATTGCTGTTTTATAATTGCGTTGCATGGTGATAGAGTCTTGTGTCGAAGTTTCGCCTGCGGCCGCACCACTGTTTTCTGCCGCAAAGAAGCACTGTATGTTTCGGTTTGTACGGTGTGATTAGACTGATGCCATGGGACAGAAGACAATTCAACCTAGGCTTCAGTAGTAGCGAAGCATCCACATACAACCTCAGATAGGTGTTCCGTCCTAGTTGAGGTTTGATGTGGATGTCCATGGGCTGCAGTTGTCGTTTGCGTTTATTGCGTGCGTTATTCCATTTGAATAAAAATAATAAAATATTTAGTTTTCTATTTATATTAATGTAAAATTTTAACTTTACTTTACTACACTTTATTTTAATTTCTGTACATTGAAGATGCTTTGTTTATCATACTTTAAGAGGTTTCTGAGCATTTTTTATAAGAATTGTAGTCGACTTGTATGTTTGTTCGCCAATCACGCAAAACACATTTGAATAAAACATTCACAGTTTAAATACATACTGCGGTACAACTCATGTTAATACTGCGTTATGTTTAAATAAAAAAGGTACAGTAGAACCAGAGTTACCTACCGTCGTCATATGGACGGGGAAGTTCAATTAAATTTGTTTATTGTTTTTTTTTACTCAGACGGCGACAGGGACGCGCGTGGTTGTCTATTTTTATAATGTATTTCGTGAACTGACATGCTTATTTTATCCGCAAACTGCAATGATTAATTAGTACCTATTACGGTTCAGAAAGCTCGATAGTTAATCGTAGTGTGGTAGGCGAATGGATTATAAAAATTATGTGAGTAGCCGTGATTCACATTTTTAATGGGAGTAAAATATGCTGTGAACTGAAACGGTACTTATCAATTAGGTAGAGTCAATAATGTGTTTCTATTTCTTTAATTGTGGTAGAGCGTTATTTCGAAGCACAACTGCCTCCCGTATCTATTACTGCTGTAAAGCGGCAATGCTCGCGCGGCACGGGTTTTGGTTTGAAGGGTGTGGTTAAGTAGGCTATACCGGACAGTAGGCATTCCTACTTAGTCCTGAGGAGTAGAAACAAGACTTCGGCTTTATCTAAGGTTGGATGTTGATGGTGGTAGAGTCTTATGTCGAAGGCTCGCCTGCGGCGGCACCATCGCTCCGCCTGTTTCTGCCGTAAAACAGCAGTGTTAAAACTGTATTTTTCGGACTGAAGGGTGTAGTTAGGCAGAAGACGCTGGACAGGAAGCATTAACCTTAGTCCACAGGAGTAGCAACACCTCCACATACGTCCTCAGATAGGACTTCCGTCCTAGTTGAAGTTTGATGTGCACGTCCATGGGCTGCAGTCACCACTTAACATCAGGTCGACTGCATGCACGTTTGCTATTCCGTTTAAATAAAATGGTGATATCCAATTGTCCACTGGCAGACGTCACTGTACATAGCAACAGATGACCTGCATTATATATTTACTTTTAGCTAAATATACATATATTATCATCACATTGATCAATACAAGATGTATAACCATTTCATGTTATGATTATTACACAAAAGGCGGATGTTCGTTGGTTTGAATAACACCTTTACGAGTATCAACGAGTTGCAGTTGTGACCTAATTTCTGACTACAAACATCTGAGTTTATAGTTTTTGGTCCCACCGAGCCACCCGGACTATGGATCGACGTATACGTGTATACCCGTGTGTAAATTCATTGAATAAACTAACTCCGTGTTGTAATCTAACTAGCACGGACCAAGCTGCCGGTTATTTTTGATTTCCTGATGCAATATTTGATGAACATCGCTGCCGTTGCTAACGAGTGGCGTTGTGAACGAGTTCTAACCATGTTACGTGCAATCCTAAAACGCAGACAGACAAATACGTCTGAAAAATCTACGTATAATCGCTAACCTGTAATTTTAACGTATACCTTAACTGTGTTTTTTTGTTAATAGAACAGCAAACGAGCATTAATTGTTCACTGCAGCCCATGGATATCCATATCAAACCTCAACAAGAACAAAAGTCCTATCTGAGGTCGTATGTGGATGTGTCGCTACTCATGAGCTCTAAGTTGGAATGTCTCTTATCTGGTGTCTTGTGCCTAATTACACCCTTCAAACCGAAACACAGCAGTTCTCACACTGCTGCTTTACGGCAGAAATTACATGAGTCGAGTAATCATAGGGTCGGTACGAAAAAGGACCGAATACTAACCTCATTGTACGTATGAGCCGGGTAACACACTCTGCCCATGAGGTGGTCATCGTGCGCCCAGGCTTCCCGGGTCCCTGAGGGGCAGTCGTGGGTGCATGTTGCCCCCGGCCACACAAGCAGTCGCGCGCATTTGACACAACCATCAGCAGCGCAACGCACACATTCTATCCCGCATCCTGTTGAAAACAAAGGTACTTATAGTATTTTTAACGATATTTTAATTTATGTTAAAATTACAGGTGAAATCTTTGACATTGTGGATGTAGCATTTTATATGTAATTCCAATGATTCTTACAATATTATTACTTAATTAGGTATTTTAAATACTTCTAATATATTTTTTTTATCATTGTCCATAACAGTAAAACAAAAAAATACTAATCTGATAACGCTTAGTCAGTCATAGTTTCAGAGACGGTTTCTGTGGTTTATACTTGAAGGTACTGTTGATTCGATACACTAAGATAAAAATACTTCAACCCGGAACAGATTCATCTAGATTTAAAAACCTTGATCCGTCGGAATGGTGGTCTGGCATGGTGATCAGTGTGCCATACATACATTATATTCTATACAGTTGTTACTATAGATATGAATTAAAATATAAAAATAAAAGTTTATCGATATTCTCTTTATTAACAATGTGAGCTTTTAAAAGTGTAGGCAGCTGTTCAAAACTTTTGATAATTTATTAAATTTACGACTCCTGATATTTGAGACCTAAATACGAATATCACAATCGTAGATGCGATTCAACGTAACTTAAAGCACAAGGATACATATTACGTAAATTGTTAACATTTGGGTGAACTGAGGTTAAAACAGAATTACCGTTTCGAGTTTCTTTCACACGTAACCGATATCGACGCCGGAATTTCTATGCTAATGTTTGGGTATAATGTATTCATCACGATACACGACTCTCAATTGAACGATCGATGGGATATAGTGACATTTGAGGCGGTTGTTGCATTTGAAATGTATCTACATCGTGCTCCGTTCTATACTCACAATTACAAAGACCAACCTACAACTAACCTAAATTAGCCAACGCCTTATTTTTAACGTCTTCCTTCGCGTTGATTCCATATTTGACAATATAATATTTTCAGTAATATGCAAAGTAAACAACAAATGTTTGTATTTTGTGACGTAATTTTTTTACGTACTGGTTAAGAAAAATAAGTTTTTTCAAAATCACAAACAGTTGGTGATGGTGTCAGAGGCTTATCTCTTAGGCTCGCCTACGGCTGCACCATCGCAACATCTAATTTTGCCGTAAAGTAGCAGTGTAAGCATTACTGTGTTTTAGCTTTAAGGCCTCGAAGGGTGTAGTTAGACAGACTACACTACACGATGTACGAAATTATCAGACGACGAAAAATAATTAAAAGAAAAAAAAGAGATGATTGGCGGAGATTTTGACAACAATAAACGGATCATGCATTCTTTCACAATAGTGGTGTGTAAAGGCGTGTGACGTCCACCGATCACACTTGACCCTAATGCCTAAACCCTTCTCATACCCGAAAGGACATCCATGCACTGGGAATGTAATGCATTGATCATGGGCACGTTTTACGGACCAAAGGAGTAATGATGCATATTGTCTATCTTCTATAGTACGTATTATACAATTGTGACGGCAGATATTCAATATAAACATATGACATGACCTTCTTTCTGTATGTGTCTTCACTAATGATACAAAAACTACTGAATACATTTAAATGGAACTTTCGCGGTTTTTAATTCTTATGGTTAGACTTAAATAGCATGAACTTTCTGTACCATGCGTCATTATAAACTCGAGATGTTAATAAAGATGGTGGTTTGTTTTTTTACTGATATGCGGCGAAAACATCGTGGTTAGTAGTTAAGTAATTTATTATTTTACAAACATGTGCTTTTTAATATAATTCCCTATGGTTTACTGTCAACAACCCTTAAAGGTCAATTATCATACTAAAAGTCAATGATATTATGAGCGTAAAGAATCTAAAAGTCGCTTAAAATTGACTGATAAATTTTAAAGAAATAGTTTACGATATAAGTTTTTTTGTTCAATACGTTGATTAACTTTGAAGTTTCCATGAATCTGGTTGATTACTGGAGTGAACCGAATGAAAATCGTAAATAAACGTTCCCTTTTACATAAAAATTGCATAATAACTTTTCAATTTTACTTGAATTGTATCTGTAAACCGAAATGTATGTAAAAGTAAAAAAAAACTTTCAATGTACTCGGTTGTAGATAGGTTATTCGCTTGCTCCGCTATGTCGCTAATGGCCCAAAGTTGGGATTACGGATCTAGAGGATCTCCTTCTTATGCGGGCAGACTAGAGAAGACAATTGCCCTTGGTGTCTTTACACTGCCGTTTAGCGGTGAATGGGATTGCATGCCTGACCCCAATTGCATGCTCATTATACTATGCTAGCGGTCATTTGAAGAGTACACAAGCCTCTCATGTCTGTGTCTGTGGGTTGCCATTCCATCTCTTGATACGTAATAGCGGTGGCAGGATTTGCTTACATTAAATTATTCTTCACTTTTTAGTTCATATGGCTACAGTAATGTGTTTTTGGTGTGTATTACCTATCATTTTGTGTTAAATCAATAAATATTGAAAACCGACCAATGACCAAAAGCAAAAAATCATAAAACGTCTTATTTTCTTAATTAATAGTTTATATTCATAGTCAATTTTTAGCCTTTCTTTTCTCTTCAGAAAGTTTTCAGTTCCTTAATCATATATTTCTCGCATAGGAACAGAAGTACAGGTGACACGTGGCAATTGAACAAACTACAGATAGCTTTAGATCGAACCCCTTTTCAAAGGGTAAGCTGCGTGCCGGGGGATTAGTGACCTGGTGTGCATTGAGCGGAACTGATCGAGCCGGCAATGGCTTGGCTAGCTCTGTACTGGTATTTCGTCTCTGATCCATAGTCTCTTTGTGTCACAGATATTTCCACTCTAATTTTTATTCGTCCGTTTCTAAATCGACGATGTAGTTAGGATGCACGAGAAACAAAACAACATTGCGGATGCAGTGAATCTCATAATAACGATAGTATTATACTATCGTTATATCATAATAACGATAGTATTATACTATTTTCATAATTTACCCAATTTGTAAAGGATACAAAAACAGAATTGAACAATCTGACAAGTGCACAGAAAATTCTGTGAAAACTTTGTAAAAGCAAATAATAATTATAAGCTTCTTTATGTACAACTGCATTCACCAAAATAATTAACTTTACTTGAAGTTTATGAACTATGAAGGCAACTTTCATGATTAATGTAATAAAAAGATAAGTCGGATTGAAAGACGAATTTATCTTTGTAGTTGATTGCACGTCACCGTCAAATTTCCAACTGTTTGTTCCAAATGTATCTTTACAATACAAAAAAGAAGTTTTATTTGATAGAATTATGATCTTCGGTTTTTCTCTTTACGTGTGCTGTGTATTGTTTATGTTGTATTTGATATGGTTTTTGTGCCTACATTGGCATATAAACACCAAATGCTACATAAATATAAGCTCAGGGAGCTGCATTTGCATTTTTTTTAAATGTTTTCGTCGCAACATGATTTATTGCCACAGGGAAATTAAACGAACATTAGACATTGATATTCTACATCTTATTGAAGCATTTAACAAGGTAATATTCAGAATACCAATATAAGCCTGACCAGAAACATAAAATCTATAATGAGGGCGTTACTATTGCATACGTATGCAGTAATAAAAGTAATCCTCGTATAAATAAGTTCCGTGGAAAGCCGCAATATGACGAAGTTTTTTATTTTCCAGGTCAGTCTATATGTGATATTAGTTCCACTGTTGTTAAAATCAGCACAGTAGTTCTACCATCCTAATAAACCTAAGACAGCGGTGTGAATAAGTAGTTTCTACACTTTCTAAAGGGAAAGCTTGCACTTGGGTCCAAGTATCTATAAAATAAGTGATCTGTTGTTTAGTTAACGGGAATGATTTAGCTCATTATTTTCTATTACTTTACTTACAGTTAAAATATATTAGCAATGTCACTACAGACATTATAAGTAAGTAAGTAGTTTAAATAAAAAGTTTGGATATGTCTTAGGGATAAGTGTAGATTTTTATATAATTGTATCCATTACTGCTGAGAAAACCAGTGCTGGTGACGACTTCAGAGCTGTGGTGAACAGGTCATAGGGGTTTGAGTTAACATCTGACTGAACTCTGGATGATCTTAAGACCGTTTTGTTGTTCAGTTTAGAAGATTGTCCTCATAAAAGGCATCTCGTCAAATGTAGTAAAGTACAGAGATATTGTGACTTAAACAGTAAAGTATGAACATTGGTTCTCACTTTACAGTTGACTTCCGTCCACGAAATTATAACAACGAAAAATTACGAAAAAACAAAAGAACCATGTTAAATGATTTCCCAAGTTTAAGACGGCCCATACTACATTTAATGGTATCTCTAGGTACACCGAAATTGTTAAAACTAGTGCTATGGAATTATTTAAATTTAACTATATGCTTTTAACTGTGAAATATTAATAGAATATTTTCAGCAGTTTTTTCGTGATTTATGAACAAAATTTTATAATGGAGTAACGATATAATATTGCAGTACATTATATAGATTATGGCGTATATTACAATAAAAATGTTGCATAAAATTATTTTATAGCTGACGGCTCTCCAAACCTAAACTAACTAAGGTAACTAAAACCCTACTCTCAGATTTAGTTTTTGGTTTAAAACTTGCAATTCATTAATATTGTAATACATAATATATTTAAAGTATGGTATATTATTGTATGTACATGGTATACTGCAGAATGAAAGCAAGCACTAAGCGATTAGTACGCCGGTGTTCAATCTATGGGAGTGTTTAGAGTCTAATTAGATCTCATAGCGCTATTGGCTATTTGCTTTGTTAATGTTTGAACTGCCTATAAAGTTAACAATAGGTTAACTACTGTATTTATGTTTCAAAACGTTGCAATACCTGCAACATTGTCGTCGGGTACGGTTGATAAAAATCTATTTTAATTTACCTTCAAGTATATCACAGCGCATACAACAGATCCAACTGTGTGTTAAAGTTAAGTTAAATTTATTTACACGATTTATAACAGTATACTATTTAAGTTTGACTGTATGCTTTTAAACTGTTCAAGTCCCTGTTTAAATGATTTAGCAGTTGTTGGCTAACAAATATACAAGGAGAGAAATACAAAAATATTTTTATTTTTTTATAAAATAATGTTTTGGATTTAGAAACCTGGACTTAAACATTAATAATAATTTTCTTTAATTTGGACAATCTTTAAATTATTTTTAAAATAGTAAACTTATATAAAGTACTAGCTGTTGCCCGCGACTACGTTCGCGTGGTCTCCAAAACTGTCACTCACACACCAAACACACTACCGCTAATAGAGTACAGTTATACAGATTGAAAGGGAGATTAGTGCAGGAGGATTCTTCTTTCCATTTTGGTCCCATGTTCCTTAGAGAAAACTATTCAGTTCCTTCATTCATCATATTCCTGAGCTTAGTGTGAGCTAGACCTTGTAACATAGCAACAAAAACAACTAACAACAACTTTGCCC
>DWKW01002657.1:0-10793 GCA_018250115.1 Doberes anticus
TGTCCGGTGTCTTCTGCCTAACCACACCCTTCAAACCGAAACACAGCAGTTCTCACACTGCTGCTTCACGGCAGAAACAGGTATGGCGGCGGTGTCGCCGCAGGCGAGCCTTCGTCATAAGACTCTAGCACCATCATATAAGACTCTATCACCATCATCATCATATCATAGATCATCAACTCGATGGTAGTAGAGCCTTATGTCGAAGGCTCGTCTGTGGCGCCACCGCTACGTCTTTTCTGAAGTAGAGCGGCATTGCTCACAGTACCTGCTGTGTTTCGATTCCAAGGGTGTGGTCAGGCAGACAATGCTGTACGAATACGCGTTCAACCTACGTACGTTCGTACGTATAACGTAAGGACTTCAGTCCTACAACCTCAAATAGGATTTCAGTCTTATTGATGTGGATGTCCATATCCTTGCTCGTCTACTAGGTAGGTACTCCATTAATATTTATGAAAAAATTTAAAGACCGCACGTGTTATCTATGTAGGTACCTATATTTTAGCGTTTAATCCAATTGTTATTTAATAAAGTCTTATGTGAATCTGACAGTGCACTTAGTTGTAAGGTATCTAAAAGTCTTTACCTAGTTTACCTAACGATCTATGACAAATAAAATAAGATCTAATCTAACGAGTTTTCAATCCTGTTACTTGCAAGCAACTAATTAAACCACAGTAGACCTTAACCTATAAAATAAATGTTTGGTATATTAAATATTGGCTACGGTTCTCTTCTATTTATTCATGTCAAGTTAATGTCAATTCACAATTAGTGTGTATTGATTATTTATCGATGGTAAATAGGCCTATAGATGCTACGATTTAGGTGAAGCAGACAAGGAGCACTACACTTTGCAAAGATGAAATCGATTAAAAAAGCAGAAATTACATTTAAGAAGAGTTTATAGAAATGAGATATGTTTAAATTATTTAAAGCCTACCTATCTCTTATAAGATAAATCATTTTGCGTATGTAGATTGTAGAGCCACTTGGCTGTGAAAATGTTTAGTTATACCTACTTATTTTTATACATTGATATTGCTATAGGTATTTATTGTTTTGTACATAACAATGATCCGATTAATCGTTTTCTGGATGCCGTAAAATCGATAACTAGGTACCTCCCTATTTTTTAGGTATTTATTTAGTCATATTTTGAAATTTCAACAGAAAATTTCAATACTAAACGTAGGTATCTACGTAACGCATTAAGATAACTTCTGGTTATTATAAAACTTATATACTTAGTGTAGGTAGGTATATACCTAAGGAGGTACACTTGTAACTTAGAGATATGTATTTTGTACGTGTACATATTTTTCCTATCACACCTATTTATGCCTTTAGAGAATTTTAATGACTACTTTTCAGAAGATCATCAAAAAAAGTAGGTACTAGGTAAATTAAAAAAAATCGAGGAATATTCGGATGCAGTTGAGCTAATCTTTCCAAAAACACATATAGCGCAAATAGTTTCTGTGACTTCTACAAAAATAATAACTAAGTATTTAACAACTTCTGCAGAGAATATATAGGATGCCAGGAGTACATAAGATATCTGCGGATGTTAGGCCTATCTCACCGATATGCGGGGGCTCCCGCGGCTCGCGCGCGGCGGGGCTGCGCGGCTCCGCGGCGCTGCGGGCCATGATGGCCGCGATCGAGAAGTCCGTGGCGCGCGTCTTGCTCTCCTCCGCCACCATCCTGCCGCCCCAGCACCCCGCGCTCTCCACATCCATCAACGATCAGGCCGGCCTCACCACCATCTCACCGACGTCCGACACATTCTTCCGTCATTGTCTAATTGAACACTTGTTTTGGGTATTACAAAGGGCGCGATACGATCATTCTGAAATTAATGAGCACTGCAGTTAGAGCACGATAGAATTGAATTCAGCACATGTCGTACGTTTCTGTTAGGTATCACAATCGCGTGTGTCGTTCGAGCGAAAGTCCGTGATGGTACACAAAGCAAGCGGTTCGGCGGCCGAGCGCGGACTGAGCGCGCGGAGCGGCAGCGCGCGCGGGGCGGGGCGGGGGGCGGAGCCGCCTCCCGGCAGCCAGTGGCCGCGCTCCCCGCTGTCGCCGGCCCCCTGGCCCCCCTGACTCGCTGGCCCCCTGGCACCCTCGCTACTCATAACAATATCGCATTATTATTTAATTTGTATTCCATATCACTTGCTGAATACCGTCACAATCCGTAATGCTCTATAATTCATTTTCGGTGGGTACGTTCCGTTCCGTGTAATAACAAAATTATTTAGCAAGTATCAAATTGGTATACTTGCTAAATAATTTTGTTTATGTTAACATAATATTTCATAAGCATCTTAAAACCTCATTATTTTATGAAAAAAATGAAGTAATTACGTAAGCAGTGGGATGAAATGTTTAGGAAACATATCAAAATTTCCAAAGAAAAGAGTGTGAAGAGAAAACGCGCGCGCATTTGCACCGCCCATTAAAACAGATCACTAGACAAGAGCGGGAGAGCGCTATTTCCGAAGATCGTTACACGCGTGAGAAAGGGAGACAGGAAGTTGTCAGAGAACCACCGTGTCAAATGATGCGCAAGATACATTCAAACCAATATTTATTTAATTGAATAGTGATAATAAAAAAGACACAATTACTAAATTATCTCAGCTGCTAACTGTTTCAACATTTATAACTATAATGGCTAGTCATTACACTTTAGTGATGTTTAATGTCTCTACTTAATAAACGAATATAGAGAGAAAAATAGAGAGTGGGGGGAGGGGGGAATTAAACCGATATATGCATTTTATGAAGATATAGGTATTTGTAATAAACGCAACGTGTATCGGTATCTAAGCAATATTAAAGGAAAAAACTAAATAAAAAGCAAACAAACGAGCATGCATGACACTTAATGACCTTTGGAGAACCAAATCCAACTTTAGAAAGGTCCGAAGTCCTATCTGATGTCGGATGCGGATTCGAGAGTGAGTGAGATAGCCTAGTAGTTAGGTATGCATCTCGACTCCGCTACTTTGGGCCGAGGTTCAAATCCCGGCACGACGTCTATTTCGCGAAGTAGGTATTGTCTATTAAAGTTTTCGAAGTTATGTGTGTATCTATTAGGTAGGTTGCCTATCTATGAATTAATTAGGTGGATGAAAACGTCGTGAGGAGACCTGCGTGTATGAGAGTTCTCCATAACGTTCTCAAAAGAATGTGAAGTCCGCCAATCGGCATGGCCAGCGTGGCGGACTATGGCCATAACTCTCTCATCTTCGAGAGAAGACCCGTGCCCAGCAGCAGGACGATAGCTACGACGATGAAGTTCAAATTGATTTAGGTACTTTAATATTACCTACTACTTAGGTATAGCTACCTAATATTTTGAAATAATCATAAATTTAAAACCTAGGTTATAGTTACATACCTACCTACATACCTATACCTATTGTTCAGGTACCTATATCTTAACATTTTTTTAAAATAATAGACTTCAATAATAGACTAGCAAACGAGCGTGCAGGCCACCTGGTGTTAACTGGCCACTACAGCCCTTGGATATCCACATTATACCTCAACTAGGACAGAAGTCCTATCTGAGGCAGTATGTGGATGTATTGCTACGTCTGAGGACTAAGTTGGAACGCCTCCTGTCCAGTATCTTTTGCCACACCCTTCAAACCGAAACACAGCAGTGGCAACGCTGCTGCTTTACGGCAGAAATACGCGCCAGCAGTGGTGCCGTCGCTCCCCTGCGACTCTACAACCATCAACTTCGAACCATTTCAGGCTACAATTTCAGACTCAGTATGTACCTACATTCATACGAGCGAAACTCGCAGCTAAACAGATTCGTATCGTACAGAGCGCGCATTTGCTAAAGTATGAAAAATATTGCATAAGCGGCTATAACTCTCCGTCGAGGCATTAAGGAGCATTATGAGGCACTCAGATGTTTTTCAATTTGGTGGAATGGCGCCAGCGGAATTCGTTTTTATTACAATACCTCGTAGGCGCTGTGAGCCGACGAGTCCCCCTGTGTTTCACCGTTCATCCACATAAAGGTACGTTACGTGGGCCTGCCTGCCCACTTGTGTTTTAAATCTATTTTTTATTCCCCACGACATGTAGCTGTAGAGTTACGTCGCGTTTACGTAAATGATACAATTATTATGAAGAAACAACGAGAATATTTTTAGGAAGCTTTCAGTGTGATACAGTAGGGTAGGTACTACCTGCCTGTTCAGTCTGTACAGAGTAGGTACCTACTGTTTTTTTTTTTTTTTTTCTGATTCTGAAGAAATGTATTATTATTGCAATAATATACGGCAAATAAAACATTGTTTTCTAGATTGGTAACGGTTTTTTATCCAAACACATACATAGATATATAGTTCTTTACAGAATAATATTGTGCAGTTAGGCAGAAGACACTCGACAGGAGATATTTCAACTTAATCCTCAGGAGTCACACATACACACCTCTGATAGGGTTTCCGACCTTGTTGAAGTATGATGTGGATGTCCATGGGCCGCAGTGACCACTTAGCATCAGACGGCCTGCATGCTCGTTTGCTATTCTATTAATATTGAAATAAAAATCAGTTATATCCTCAAATCAAGGTTGGTTTAGTAAAACTACCATATTCTAACATTTGATGGTAATACTCTCGATGGTGGTAGTCTTATGTCGAAGGCTCTGCACCTATTTCTCCCGGGAAACAGCAGTGTGAGAACTGCTGTGTATCGGTTTGAAGGGTTTAGTAGTTAGGCAGAAGGTACTGGACAGGAGGCATTCCAACTTAGTCCTCTGGTTAACAACGCATCCATATACAACCTCAGAGAGGGGTCCGTCCTAGTTGAGGTTTGATGTGGATGTCCATGGGCTGCAATGACCACGTAACATCAGGCGGCCTAAACGCTCATTTGCTATTCCGTTTGAAAAAAAAAATTTAAAGTAACGATTCAAAATTCAATAGAACTCACAATGTTAGGTAAGTACCGAATATCGCAAACACGTCAAAACATCTACAATACATCGGAACTCATAATTCACTATGAAAATCAACAAGGCCATAAAAACGTAGGAAATAGCGTAAGAATGGGTGTCGTGCAGGCTCTCACAAAGAATGGTGCATTGTGGAGTGCAGACTCGCACAGAAAAGGGCTCGGCGCCCGCTTTTTCAAATCGAACATCGAAATATCAATGAGCCTTTGAAATACCAACCAAATATTTGTTTCGGAACACATGGCGAGGCCGCACAGGACGCAATATTAGCCATGTTGTGCAAAATTAAGGTGGAAACAAATTATTGGACAGAACGACAGAAGAGACCGATGGGGTTTCATCACTAACGTTAATTAATTCTCATGTGCCAGCAGTAGTGCTGATCATGGGCGCCGCCAGGATTACTTTCAGGGAGGTGCATCTGTATCTACACACCAAGCATGCTGTGTTCACAGGAAAAGATTAGAGGAAGACAATGAATTTTTTGACAACGTGATAAATAAATTTGGTCAGCAACTTAGACGCCTTCAGTTTTTATTCAAACAGTGACTTAATACATATATATGTATGTATATGTAAGTCACAGTTATATATATATATATATATATGTATTAAGTCACTGTTAAATAAGTCAATGACAAATTAAACTATATAGGTACATAGTTTAATTTTTAAACTAATTTTTAATTTTAATTTTTGGTTCAAATTAAACTACCTATATATACATATATTTATATAGTTTAACTTTTATTCCAAAACCTATTAAATATATAAAATTATAATTATATTAAAATTATAAAGGACATTTATATCAAAGTTTTAGTCGTGTCGTGTACGAGGCGGAAAGACACGACCCGCACACATCAACATATTAAAACGAAAAGAAATTAAAACTACATTAAAACTATCTGTCCTAATTACAAGAAAGTTACTAATTAAGAAACACAATTCCGATAATTTATTTGGTTGGATATCTTGCCATGTTTTGTATCTTCTTTCCTGACAGGGACTGCAAGTGCACCTCCTTGTACCCTTCTGCTGGCGCTTATGGTGCTGGTTTATATCGGGTAATTTAAGAAGAAAGTATAATAAAGTAGAACTCCAGAAACTGCAAAGTAAGTTGTTACCAACTAAAGGAAAAAGGAAACTAAAGAAATAACAAACGAGCACGCAGGGCGTTGATATTAGCTGATCACTGCAGTCAGGAGACATATAATCTAATTTTGCACTAAAGTCCCGTGTGAGACCCCATCTAAATGCTTTACGATAGCTCAGGATCCTTTTCTTGGTGAACCTGGGCACCGTTCAATATTGACTTCTTAAGTGGCAGTGACTATTCAGTGGCATTTTGATTTGACGACCCGTGTGGCGCCGTGGTCAACGTGCGGTCTGCCATTCAGAGGGTCCTGGGTTTGATTCCCAGCGGGGCAGAAATTTGAATGATGAATTTAGATTTCCGTACCTGGTCTGGGTGTTTGTGTGTGTCCATGGCACCCACGACACAGGTTAAATCCTACTGTGGGGCTATGAGTGTTATTTATTTATTTATATTTCTCCCCGTCTCTATCTGAGTAGCAACGGACACATTTACGATGCCATTATGAAGTTGCAAATAGGCAGAGCGCTGTAGGTATCTGATTGCTGAGACAGTTGATTTCGGAAAGGACTGCAGCTGGTGGCAGTCTATCTACTACTGTGTCTAACAAAGCGATAAAGGGACCCGATACTTCTTATCCCGGGAATCCTATACGTACAGCGTAAGAGTACCGATAATGCATACCAATGAGAATACCAGGGCCTCCCTAAATCCGCTGGGGTCGAAAGGATTTAAGTGTTAAAAATACCACTGGTTGATGGTTAAAAATACCAATAATTGATGGTGGTAGGGTCTTATACCATCTTAGCAAATGTACCGATCTCAAAAGAAGATTGGGGTCCGATAATATGTTTGTGGCTTTAAAAAGTTGACGAAGTTTCGGGCGCACGTAATGAAATCAAATCAGCAACACATTGGTCACACGCCGACCGTGAAATGAACTCACGACGACTGCGGAAATCAATTTTGAACAACTGTTTACGAATTTGAGTTACGTTTTAATTGCTTTCCAATTTTGTCATTTTACGGTAAGAAAAATATTTATAAGCACTATACGTTATTAATTGGCAATGCAATGGCAAAAAAATGGCCGGTGGTGTTGCTCATGTCCGTGCGTCCGTCACAGTAATGGTTGGCGGGTGGCCAGTCTGGTTTTTGACTAGGCGTAGATTATGATCTTGGGGTACAAGTTAGGTAACCTCCTCGTGGTCACCGATCAATATCTTTCTGGCTTATCCAATAGCCATTGGGCGGTGGCAAATACTGGCGAGAAAGCAGTTTACTACGTCAGAGGGACCAGCGGAGAAGCGATTACGGTCAGAGTGGGAGGTCTGATCGCTGGTTAGTCCACGGTTTTGTGAATGACGATTCTGCAAAGCTGCTAAGAAGGTGGGCGACGGACAGGGAAGGTGAAGATGTTAATGATGGTAGAGTCTTATGTTGAAAGCTCGCCAACGGGCCTGTCCTGTCCGTATGCGCTGGGTGGCCGCCTAGGACGTTTTAGTGGGTAGAAATCTCAAAAGACGTCGTCTTTAAATAGGTCTTTAGAAGATTTTCCCCTCGTAACAAACAACAGGCATAGTAGCTCTTCTATTATTATTTCTGACAAATATTTCAACCGTATTCGAATCAAACAAAAATTGATCAAAAATTTTAGATACCTAAATAATCCACACTCAGAATTACGCAAATAATTCGACAACGAAACTTACATTGGCATAGATTCCAAAAATAAGATTTTAGTCTAGTACCTAAGTGATATCCTCGTGGTTAAGAATCTCGACCTACCGCTCCGGTGGGAACGGGTTCAAATCCCGGCACGCTCGTCTAAATTTCGAAAATGTTATTTATAATTATTTTTAACGGTGAAGGAAAAGGACTTGAGGAAACCTGTATGCCTGAGAGTTCGCCAAAATGTTTCCAAGGGCATATGAAGTCCGCTAATCCGCACTGACCAGCGTGGTGGACTATGGCCTGAACACTCCCATATCTGAAAGGAGACCCGTGCCCAGGAGTGGGACAACAATGAATTGATGATGATCTACTTTCGGTTTCACTTTTACGTAATACAACTCGCTCATATGATTTAATGGCTCGAGATACTAAACGGCCCTCAATCAGCCGCGGATCTCAGGGCATCAGCCGCGCGAGTAACACCCCGTGTCGCTGTGATAGTCGCGCCATGAGAAATATCCCTGCCACCGCGGAACAGCGCACATAAACTGTGGGTAATAAAAAATATTGCGAAAGTCGCGCATTCTGAATATTTGAATAAATAAACTGAACGAGTGCTCCGTGACGCTGATGTCGTGTAAGGAAAAATCGACAATTACGAAAGATTTTCAGTCCTCATTTTGCGAATGAAACAAAGCTCAAGAAAATATTTGTTCTAAGTTTGAAAACGTTATTGGAACAGAAAACCGTTTCGTTTAAAAAAGTTTTGCATATTCGACATTATTATCACATACAATGTGGCTAAAGACAATAACAGCTCAAACTCATAGCCACACGCTAGGATTCCCTGTGTCGTGGGTGCCATGGACACACAAAGAAACAAGAACACAAATATCCGTACCGGAAATTAATCATTCAAAAAAAACCTGGATACCCAAAAGTTATAACAATTACCGCCAAAGTCCGACAAATTAATCGTATTCGAATTGTAGTGATAAAACTTCTGGACACGTTGACGGTCAATTTAACAGCATTTTGGCATCTTTGTGGCCCGAGTGCGTAAAGTGATTAAAAACCATACGAAATATTGGTATAAAACCAACAACTAGGTACAGATATTATATTGTCGACATCCAGGCGCGGTTGCAGCATGAAATTTTGGGGAGGGTCATACTAATAATAAGATATGTAAATAAAGAACGCTTATTATTATTATATGTCCAATAAATTACATTTATTCAAAATTATTTTAAATACATGTTTTTGATTTAATTGTTTAGATAATTTAAATAGGTAGTTGATATTTTAAATTTTCGTAAATTGACTATTTTTTTAAAGTTTTGCAAAGAAATTTGACAATTACAATTTGGGGGGGGGGGCATGAACCCTGTGACCCCCCCTTAGAACCGCGCCTGTCACCAAAAACCTCTGTTCTTGAATATTTTTATTGAAGCTGAAAATATTCAAGGCCACAATTGCGATAACACTGATTACTTAAGCATTTACATACAAAAAATGTTGATATAACTCGCCTACCTTTCTAAAGCGAAAACATCAACTGACTTCCGTCCGAACAAGGAACATGATAATAATCTTCTCACGGCACTTTTATGTTCGGAGCGCGTGTATTTTTATTCCTAGTACCTATTTACTGCTTGATAATTCGGGAAAGGAGCATAATTAATAATGCCTTGTCTACATTAGACGATAAAACGATAAAACTTTGAAAAAGTGAACATTTCAATAAAAATTCCGTTTAAACTGATGTTGTTTTAGCGTGTTCCAGCGTTTTGGTAAGACGTTTTGTAAGATAATTCTTCATCTTCCTTGCTTTAATGTAAGCATTAGTATCTTTCCTATAATACCTACCTATATCCGATTCTTGTTGAAAGTAGTCACTAGTCACTGTCCAACGAGCAACGTGTCTTTGACTCTCAAGTCAATTGAGTTACTTTTCATGAACTGTAAAAACGCAATATCTTCGTACCTATACATTTTTTACGAAAAACATTGACGCCCTAATTTTTACCATTGAACTGACGTAATTATTAACAAATAATTGAAAATTAGATTGAGGAAATATAGGAAAATAAGACAGGTTTCCAGAAATTGCTAAGTAATAATAAAAATAGGAATGATGTCCTAAATTTCTTATGCATAAATAAAACACTATGCTAACATCCCCATTGGCACGTGTTATATATTACACTTTGAGTACACTGAAGAAAGTGTTTATAATATGTTTTATAAGATTAACGAAAATACTTCAAGTAGGTACCTATTTTCAGTAAAAACTTCGTTAGTAACAAACTCCTACATAGCAAAGCATTAATAATATTATATTCCCAAATTTAATTGGGCGCGATGCACTAACGCGTCATTTGTTAAGTACCCATTATAGTTAACCCGTCTCCGATTTTTCGTGTTAAGAACAAAAATAGCCACTTATATAAATAGTGACTCAAATATAACGCGCTGTCTAACCGTTTATTTAAGGAGTGTAGATGTTGGATTATTTTAAGGAAGCGTATAGATGGCAAGGCAGGCGTCAAGGGCAAAGGGCGCACTATTTCTGTGAAGGAGCCGATAACAGGGAACACCCTACGTAGTCGTTCGGAACGGAAAGTAAGTTGAGGCTAATCCGGCGCGCGGGTGGGCGACACCCGACACCGCTCGCGCCGCTTACATTTGTCATTTATAATGCGCGATTTGTTGCTTCACATCGAGCAGCCGAGCCACCACAGCCTTTTTATGTTCGGCTACGTACATTCATATTAATATTTATTTTAGTAGCTCTACGTATTTTACATAAAATCATCCCTTTCTGTTAGAGATAGGTAGCGTAAAGTTTAAGCTTTTCTTCCGTAAAGCGACTGTGAAGGTTGTAGTTAGGCAGAAGACACTGGACAGGAGAAATCCAACTTAGTCTTCAGGTGTAGCAACGCATTAACATGCAACCTCAGAAGGGACTTCCGTCCTAGTTGAGGTTTGATGTGGATGTCCATGGACTGCAGTCAACACTTAACG
>DWKW01002658.1:0-10792 GCA_018250115.1 Doberes anticus
GGTTAACTTAAAAATCGGGTTTTCTAAGACTTCATTATATTTGGTATTCGGTTTGCCTTAGTGGATAGAAATCGATTTAAGAAATTTCTATATCTTTAATTCCAGCCTTTTATTTTTCTGCGACATTATTATGAAAAATAAAAAAATATTAATTCGTTAGTTTCTCTTCACACCATTTTGTTTATTTGTTAAGTATGCCTGCTAGAGTTTTTAATTTAGGATAAAAGTATTACTCTCTATAGCTACTTTAATTTTCTACGTTGAAGAAAATAGTTCTCATAAGGAGCTGGAGTAATGAGAGTTAGCTATAAAAATTGATGTTGAGTGTGTTAGTGAGATTATTTTTAAATAAAAAAAAATAAAAAATATTTATTATGTATAATATTTTATAATTGACGAGAATCAAATTTCGTGTTATTGCAAAAGTAGACATAGAAATTATTCATAGTAAATATTTGGGAGATAATTTTAAAAAAGAATATAATTTGTAGAAGTATTACATAATCATAACAATAAATATATTTTATTGAAAAATAAGCCAACAGTTTTTTATAAAATACGTATATGTCGGCGTCCTCCTTCGCCAATACTTCAACACACGCCCCATTCCTTCTGACATATACTATTCTTTGGTTTATTCTTAACGTGGAATTTTGTTAATGATTGTTATAATTTCTATTTTTCATAATTTTATTATACCAATTGTGTACAACAATTAAATATATAATTAACTGATCGTATAATTTGGTATGGTTATGGTATAAACTATAAATGTCATAGTACGTTTCCATAATATGTATATCCAATAGTGACCAAAGGTTTATAGATGGCACCACTGCGGCCACTTGACACAGGTCAGTAAATCCTTAATTGGATCTTTTTAGTGTCTGTTATGCCATCATTTATATGTTTTACCTTGCTGCCTTACCTGCTGGCGTTGCCATTGGGTGTATTCACTTAGAACGAGATAGCTATATGATTACCGTTGTTGTGGTTACGTAGTAGAATGCACTCCGCAGTCATCAATAAAAAGCCTTTTTATAAGAATATCCAACGGCGTTGGGTTCAACTATTACGTTGGTTTTATACTGCACTTTTAGCTTCTCTAGTAGGTTCTCTAAATCTAAGAGGTAGCAAAATTTAGGAGCAATCCTCTATCAACGAATCATTACAAGATTTACGAAATCTACCTCAATATATTATAATCAGCGATTTGTACCTCTGATTTATAAATTTTTTATTCACCACTAAATGATCAACTGTTTCTATAACGTATACTTCTGCGTTGTAAATCATTATTTCTTTCACAAAATATAGTAATAAGTTCACATTATATTAAAATTAAATAATAAGAAGTGCCTTTTAGTAACATTTATTGTACTTTGTCTAATATTGTCATGGATAAATTGATGATATTTTCTTGTCGTTATTAATGTTGTTGTGAATGCTAACTGCATTGCTTTATAGAACTAGTAGATCCGTATGTGTAACGTTTGACTTTGGGTCACAAGGGTTTCAGCCGCATAGCAGTAGTGTTTTTGACGCTATGTATCAATTGTTAAAAGCTCGACATAATTTACTTATTTATGCAGTTAATCTGCTGCTGACCTCGCGCTGTTTTGTTTAGAACTGTAAGGGGTCGTCCATTAATAACGTGATTTTTTAGATTTTTCGTCCTACCCTCCCCCCTTGGTGAGATGTCTTGAGATTAGCTTCGACTCCCCTACCCCCATCCCAATATCAAGTGAGATTTTTCAAAATGATTATTTTTAGAGTAAATATGACTGTCTGTCTTTGATTTATTCAAAATAAACAAAATTTACTTGATTATTTTTGTTTTATCCTAGTTAAGATTTTTAAACTACTAAATAACCTAGTCTAGACTAGCGTAATAATTAAGAGCAGTAATATTGCATTGTTTCTAGCCGACATCCCCTCTCTCCCCCCGCGAGATTGGGTGAGATTCGTCTCGACCTCACATAATTAATGGACGTCCTTTAAAAAGTGGTTCGTGGAATCTACTCTACATAGGCGATCTAACGTACTTAACTGGAGTAGCCACTACGAATGCCGTCAGAGAAGGCTTCGTTTTTGTTTGAAGGATCAGCAGGGATAACTTACTGTCGGGCTAATAACATGTTATAAGATAATTGTACGTTGTATTTTATTCGTAACACGTTCGATGGATCGTAGTTAAGGTAAGCTTTGCACTGTAGGAAAACATAGGATTATCCACTGCGATCCAAGAGCAAGCTACGAACGGATGGCGGTTGGATCACCTACAAACGCGTGATGTGTTCGGAAGTGTGGCAGTTTGAAGCGACGGAGGCTTAGCTTCACGGCGTCAGGTGGCAAGGTCGGGAGGCCAAGTCGCGCAGTGGACAGGTGACAATTGCATCCGCGACAGAGTCCCAGAGCGTGTCTAACTGCTGCCTTTCGTCTGAAGTCTACGTTTGACAGGCACACACGAGGCATACCCAATTAGATAGTGTTTTAGTTTCATCTGATATATTGAATATAAATGTCACGTAATGTTATCAAATAGAGTTTTAAGTTTAGTTTAGGATTCAAATTTAAATATCTCTTGTTAAGTAACTGCTATTTTGTGCTTTCTAATATATGCAATACACAAAACATTTTTTGTTTTAAAACATTTCGCCTTGTAAACAATTACATTACTAGATGGCATGTAGATGTTAAGGCTACGTAGAAAGAAATATGAATAATGAAATAGTAAAATTGACTTTTGATTGACTGCAAAACGACTCTGTACTATAAAATATTTTTTAGCAATACTAACAAATCTTGTTATAATTTGTGTCGACTATGTTTAACTTTTCTTGACTATTACATAAAGTACTTAAGACAGTTGCGTTTTTAAATTATACAAAGCATATATTTGATGTTGTAGTTTGTAATTAACACTGTAGGTAATTGCATTTAAACTTTTAAATTTAACATTCACTTTTTAGCGTTATATTTAGCAAATATTATGTTCTGCTAGTTGTTGTATGCAATAAATGTTTTAGTTAATGTGTTTTTTTTTCTATTTTATACCCTGGCAACTTATGTTCTAAAACGACCCGTATGGCGCAGTGGTAAACATGCCATTCTGCCGTGGAGTTTGGGTTTTGAATCCCAGCTAGAATGATGATCCCATCCCAAATTGTCTCTGTTTTTGTCCATGGTGCCCACGACACAGGAAATCCTAGTGCGGGGTTGTGGGTATGAAACGTAATTTATTTATTTAATTTATAATTTTAAACGTAATTTAACATTAGTAATAAGTATTTATTATTGGGTAGTTTATAATTAAAATTTGTGTTACAGAAAGAGAGGGTACTCAAAGTCTGTGAACAGATATCTATTGAATGACGTCCTTCAAATGTGCTCATACCTTATGATGAAAAGAACACACACATTCACTTACGGCTTTTAAAATGATTATTAATATCGGAGATTAATGAAGGGCGAGAATTATAAATAATCTAATAGGCAATTTAGATTACAATATAGTCCGCCTAGTGCCTACCTTTTATGCTGTGAGATTAGATAAAGTACATACTCTTACAATACAGATTGTATTTACTTGGTTTACATGTATGGAATGTGATGGATACCAAAATTTGCTTTTATTGATTTAAATATGAAATATCTATTCAGGACGGCCGCACCTTTTTCATTAAAAAAAAGTATTTCCAGCCAATTACGAAAATAATAATTACCTAAATCTTAAAAGCTATGGCGCACGACTTTAAAATTATTCTTAGTCCTTGTTGAAGAACGACCATGACGTCTAATATTTGTCCAAACATTTATTTATTTATTTATTTACCCTTCATTGTTTTTACAATAGGCGAACATAATGCCTAGTGCTTAATGTAGCATTCTCTACCAGTCAACCTTTGAAGACGGTGGTAAATTTGCAGTGCGGTGATAAACTCTAAATGTAACAATTAATTGCTGAGATCATTTCCTGTCAGAAAAATTATTTATATACAGAACATTGTATAAGCTTTTATAATCCGAATTATAGGTATTACTTCTGCATTGCTATTATTTAGGTAAGATTTATAGCAAACACTAGATAAAGCTGGTGATAAAAACAAGTGCAGAACTAAAATATTATTACATTAAACTTAAACTATTATCCTACGGGAATGCATTAAAATTGTCCTATGTGTTCATCCAGGGCATGGTCTAGCTGTGTGCCAAGTTCCATCCAAATATTTACAAAGGTTTTTTGATTGATTGATCGTGTGATTGAGGAACGAATGTCATCTTCACACACTTTCACATTTACACCATTAGATACTATTTGATGCCCGTGGGTTTGTCCGCGTGGAATTACAATCGTATATTTTGTTAGTATACAACGTTAATGGGTAGTGTTCTTACCGTCTATTGGTACCTAATTGCATAACTAAAGTCATTACAACTGCATTTCAGTTGAAGTATTATCCCATGGAAACGCATTATAGGGACAAAAAGTATCCTGATAGTATCGGGGACATGGCCTAACTGTATACCAATTTTTTTATATTTTATAATCTATTCTATATCCTGTACCAGAATTTAAACTATCTCTATATTTAATTTCATCATAATCGGTCCAGTGGTTTCGCCGTGTTATAGTTTAAATTCTGGTGAAGGTCAAAGACTTGATTTTTTTTTTCAAATATATTGGTACACAGTTAGGCTTTGTCCTCGACACTATACGTATATTTTTTATTCGAACGGAATAGCAAACGAGCATAAAGACCACCTGGTGTTAAGTGTTAAGTAAGTCACTGCAGCCCACAGACATTCACATCAAACCGCAACTAGGACGGAAATCCTATCTGAGTTTGTATGTGGATGCGTTGCTACTTCAGAGGATTAAGTTGGAATGCCTCCTGTACAGTGTCCTCTGCTTAACTACACCCTTCAAACCGTAACACAGCGGTTCTCACACTTCTGCTTCACGGTAGAAATATGTGTAGCGGTGGTGCCGACGCAAGCGAGCCTTAGACATAAGACTCTACCACCGTAAATAGGATACTTTTTATCCCGATAATGCATTCATACAAGAAGGTACACTTTCACGGCCCCCACCTGTACGCGCCGTGGAGGTTGAATTTGTTGAAAAAGTTCCCTATGTTCTTCTCCAGTCTTGAAGCTATTTCTCTCTCCATATTAAATTTCATGTGAACACTTAACATCACAATTGGCCAAACGGTTTCACAGTGAATGCTTTTATGCCAGACAGAATTACGTTCGCGTTTATTATATTCGTATGGATTAGAATATACCTATACCTTATACCTACGAATTATATCACAATTGTCGGAAGATAATCCTTTTGAATATTTTTTATCGGCCTGATAGGTCGTAACTAGTTACGTATTTGAATTTTTCGTAGTCACGTAACATTACTTTCAAGTCACCATTTCTGTTGAGTGTACCTACTATTAATGAATGACTATCACAATGAGTGGAGTAATCGGAAGTGTTTTGTGGTTGTTACTAGTAGGTGTGACCGCACAGAATGATACAGGATTGTTTGAACTGAACATCATACACTACAATGATTTTCACGCACAGTGAGTAATTACTTTTCAACCAATTTGGCTCTTAGAAGGACCAAGTGCAGCGAATATTGATCAAGTGCGCTTGGTAGATTCACTCAGTTTCTGGGCTCCGGATGCAATCTTCGTTGGAAGAATCATATTTTCTTTTTAAAAAGCAACTGACAAATAATTATCTAATAAATAAATATCTCTGACCAATCATACAAATAAGTCGGATAGTTGTAGTCTTATGTCAAAATTTCGCGTGCGGTGACACCACCACTGCATCTGCTTCTACCGTAAAGCAGCAGCGTGAGCACTGTTTTATATCGGTTTGAAGAATGGGGTTAGGCATAATACACCAGCAGACTATACTGTAGAAGAAGGGTTGAAACCCTTCTTAGTCCTCAGGAGTAGAAACGGATCCACGTGGATGATCTGCATTGATCACTTTTAACATCGGTCACTCGCATGTTAGTTTGCTAATGTTTGATAAAAAATTTAAATCGATATTCGGATTCCTAGATCGGGTCATCTAACATTATGTCACTGCTCGTCACTGACTGCATATTCATTTGATTCGAATATCTACTTATAGAAGTAGATGAAAGAAATTTTACGTACATACGTGAACTGTACGTAGATAATGTTAGAAGGGATGATTTGTAGCAGTAAGTTAGTAGGGAAATTATTATGACTAAATGATGATGTAAACTCAGTAGATGATCTCTCTCTCTGATCATCACTCTGTAACTGTAGGTTTATTAAACAAGCCACAGTATTTATGCCCAAGTATAATACAATTCACACAGTCGCAGAATGATCACAAGGAATTACGTTAGAACTCGATTTGCTGAACAAGTGTGCTACTATTGTTGTATCCGTACCTAGTATGAAAGATTTGAACTGTTCAAAACAGTTTCGACGAAGTAAACCCAACGGGTGGGGTTTGCAACCCATCTGTGGCAGAGTGCATCGGCGGCTTTGCGCGCCTGTACGCGGGTGTCAAGAAGCTCATGGAGTCGGAGCCCACCTCAATCCTGCTTAACGGAGGAGACACTTTCCAAGGAACAATCTGGTACAACTTCCTCAGGTGGAACGTGACCCAGCATTTTATGAATTTACTACCACATGATGCTCATGTAAGTATGTTCAAAATCTCTCCCAATCTTGCTTCGAGTTCGAATCCTAGAATTACCTACCATTTATTTTTTTGAAGTTTTGTTCACTCTAGACCGTAATTATAACTTAATTTTCGGTAAAGAAAAACATGAGTAAACCTGCATGTATGTAAATTCTTCATAATATTCATTCACAAAGGGAGGATTGTGGCCTAAATCTGTAACATCTTTGAAAGGAGATCTGTGCTCAGTAGTAGAACAGTAATGGGTCGACGATGCAACTAATGTTGAAACAGCCCTAAACTTCTGATGTGCTACGTTATCCATGCTGTAAAACACAAAGTTCGAAGAGCTGATTCTTGGTCTCGTACTCGTACGGCATTCTCTCGAATGAGATATTCAACTTCCTATATAAATATAAAATCTATGTTTTCCCAATATCAATTTTTGTCAATTTAATTGTCCATAGGTTCTAGGAAACCACGAATTCGACCACGGAGTGGAAGGTCTGATCCCGTATCTCTATCACCTAAACTCAACCATGCTTGGAGCTAACGTGAACACGACCTTCGAAGAGGAACTGGGACAATACGTCAAGAATCATGTCATAATCGAGAGGAGGGGAAGGAAGATTGGAATTATTGGAATCTTACTGCGAGTTGTGAGTGACTTCATAAGTTGAAAATACCTATGATAGTATTACTATGTATGTACTTAAATACATATACAGGATACTTCGACAGGCAGGAAATATGAGAAAGATCAAGAAAACATAATCCTTAAGCAAGCTTTACTTGGATGACTACTAAGAAGTCTGCCGTTTTATATTAACGAAGTAGCAAACCAGCATGCATGCCATCCATCCATGGCATCTCTACATTATAAATGTATGTATATGTGAATACTAATATAGACCGGCTGGCAGATCATGGTGTGCGCTCGGAACGGTCGCCTTTTTGAGCGGTAAAGAGCCTGCGAACTGACTGCATCTTCTTATCACAAAAGATGTGAAATATAAAAACAACTCTTATTTTTAGCTCGCACAATTCCGCTTTACATTCTATCACATATTTTTCTGCGCTAAGAGCCGGTCTATCAATACGGACCTTATTTTCATAAATCCGCTATTGGTCAGTGTTGCCTAAATCCTTCTCATCAATAACAGAATATCCGAGCCCAGCATGGGGTACTAACAGATTGATAATGGTGATGAATTATCGAAGCAACCTAAATAAACGATTATTGCACTAATCCAAATTAAAATGTAATCAACTTATTTATCACAGTTTTCAGCACCGATTGGTGACGTAATAATGGAGGATGAATTGGAAGCGGTGCATCGCGAGGCGGCTATCCTCACTGAACAGAACGTGGATATTATAATAGTAATGTCGCACATCGGATACGCAAGTGATTTGTAAGTATACTTCTTATCTATTTGAATAACATTAATGTGATTAATGTTGATTAATTTATTAATCTGATTATACTACCGGCCAAAACTCCTGCCCTGAAGATAATTTTTATTAAAAATTATGATTTATTATCGATTTTTCATAAAAGCGTCCCGCAAATAAGTTTTAAATAATTAGTAAAAGGTAGTTGTTTATTATTCTAGGAGACTAGCAGCTCAAATGCCCCCAGAAGTAGATATTATAGTGGGCGCCCACACCCACACACTACTGTTCAACGGCGAGACGCCAGATGGCTCCACTCCCGCCGGTCCTTATCCAACTGTCGTTACACAGGATAATGGCCATAAGGTTAGGCCATTGATACACTATATGTAATAATACTATTTTTATGAAAAGTTTCAATTGGCACCAAATCTAAATTGTTCATAGGCATATTGATAGGATGTCAGGTTCAATTCCCAGCGGAGATATTTGATTGATGAACTTTCATTTCTTTTTCTGGTCTGGGTGTGCTCTTGTCTTTGTCTATGTCCGCGGCACGAAACGGAATTTCTGTGTTGCTATGAGGTTCACACTTCTCTTTTAATGTAGAAGTATATGCAACGGTGATGTCGGTTTTATAACATGTCCGTTAAACATATCAAATTTAGATGTAGCTATACCTAAATGCTATGCAAGCGATAATTTTTCCTTTCAGAGAGCTGCGTAAGAGTCCTTTTGAATTGGTTCAGAACTATATTTAATGATTAGGAAGTATTTGCACGGAGTATAAGTATTTTTTCCGCGTAATTTATGCTGAGCCAAAGTACTATATACCTATCATCATCATCAACCCATTATCGTACCACTGCTGAGCACGGGTCTTCTCTCAGAAATGAGACAGTTTAGGCCACAGTTCACCACGCTGGCCAAGTGCGGATTGGCGGACTTCATATACCTTTGAGAACTTTATGGCGAACTCTCAGGCTCGCAGGTTTCCTCACGATTTTTTCCTCCACCGTTAGAGCGAGTGATAATGAATTCATAATACGCACATAATTTTGAAGAGACAATATTTCTAGAAATAGAGATGCGTGCCGGTATCTGAACCTCGGCCTAACGTAGCGGTGTCGCGATGCTTAACAACTAGGAAGTGGAAGTATATTTCCGACACTCCTTCAAGTATATTTGGACTAACTGCAAAATCCGCAAGAGATATAGAACTGTTCGTCCCGGAACCGTCTGGCCATTATGCAAAAGCGTCTTCCCACAGTTAAAAAAAAACTGTTTATGATCAGATATTGGTGGTCCAAGCGTCGTGCTGCACAAGATACCTGGGAAATATCAAGCTACACTTCAACGATGAAGGCATAATTGAAAAATGGGAAGGCTCACCGATTTACTTAGGAGCGTCATTCCTCCAAGGTATCGATATCTTTTTTACACTATAGAGTAACAAACAAGTAGGTATGTCACCTGGTGTTAAGTGATCATTGCAGCCCATCCACATCCGACCTCAAACGTCCAAAGTTCTGATGTTGCACGCGGAAGTGTGTTCCTGAGGACTAAGTGAGACTAAGAGGAGGAATTCCTCTTGTCTATTGTATTCTGCCTAAACCAGTATTCACAATGCCGCCTTACCGCAGCAACACGTACTGCCTCCGCAGGCGAGCCTTCGATATAAGACTCTGTTTATGTGCTTTAAATGAGCAGGTTTTAAATGGTGGTACCATTACTATAGGCATTCCAACTTAGTCCTCAAGAGTAGCGTGTATGCCTTATACACACACAACCTCAGGTGTGGACGTCCATGGGCTGCATTCTGCCAGTATTAAAAAAAATTTTTTTTGATGAAGTGAAAGTATTGCGCTCACTGAAATAAGTTTGGTTTCAGACCCTGACATGCTACGTGAGTTAGAGCCATGGCGACAAGAAGTGGATGCCATCGGCAAGGAGGTGCTGGGACGCTCGCGGGTCTCGCTCACTCGCTCCAGCTGCTACCGGCGGGAGTGCCCATTGGGAAGCTGGGCTTGCGATGGCTTCCTCGAAGAGGTATATGTAGTCTTGAGCTTTTATTACCTTTCGGCCCTAGATTTAAAAAGAATAAAGGTGTCTGTCCCTTACGCGTAGTTTCATACTCTGACCTTCTAATAGCTGGCTAGCTGCCAATACGCTGTTAGTTGGTACAAATTCGAACTCTTTTCAAATGGTATCCTCAAAAAGTAATCTTGCAGAAGTGACCAGAAGCGTCTTCCAAGGACAATACGTTTGTTCTTACCTCTTCAAAATAATTGATGGCTCTCGAACTCTAGAGTATTGCAAGCGTATTTTCACTTTTCAGCTAATACCCCGCGCGAGTGGCACACGATGGAATGATGGGCAGGTGTGCATGATTAACGCTGGTGGACTACGAACACACATCAATCCAGGAGGTAATTATAAGCCATCTACTCAAATTCATTGTTTCATGTTTGTTTACTAATTACGTAAAACTACTCAATAGATTTGAATGGAACTTCCACAGTTTAAAGTCAGAAGTTTGAACAAGACCGGCACAGTAGAGTATGCGCCGTTATATAGGAAGGTCAATTAAAACAATTTTTCTGTTTTTTTTCATTCATGAGCGGCGTCAACGTCGCGAATAGAAGTCTTTTTTTTTTTTTTTTTTTTTTATCTTAAAAAAATAGCAAACGAGCATGCAGGTCACCTGATGTTAAGTGGTCACTGC
>DWKW01002659.1:0-10791 GCA_018250115.1 Doberes anticus
CGGCAGAAATAGGTGCAGCGGTGGTGCCGCCGCAGGCGAGCCTTCGTCATAAGACTCTGCCACCATCATACACATACAATGTTCGACTCGACGTCTTAAGGATCGAGAAGGAAAAAAGATTCGAGAAGTTGTCGAGAGCTAGCGAGAACACATTTTGGAACACTTTGGTGGATTTGGACGCCGTATAAAAAATGTGGACTGTTTTAAAGTTTGTCCGCAGTAACTCTTTAAGCACTGAATGCATTTTGCACTTTAACATTATAAGACTTAAAATCAACAAGCTCCAGAAATCAAAACGCTAGACGAGGCTATCTCAAATTGACGATTTATCAGGTAGCCTACTTGATAGTTTAATAAGTCTATTTATACTCATTAACCCATTATCGTCCCACTTCCGGGCACGGGTCTTCTTTCAGAGATGAGAGTTTAGGCCATAGCCAGCATTTACATTTACATGCCTTAAAGAAAGTTATGGAGAACTCTCAGGCATGCAGGTTTCCTCACGATGTTTTCCTTCACCGTTAAAGCGAGCGATAATTAACTAGTGGTTAATTATCGCTATCACTCTGTTCATTCTTATTACTCTCACTGACTATTAATAGTAGGGTGTAATAAAAACAGGCTAACTCACGGGCAGCGGAGTAGCGAGCGAGGCGGGCAGCGGCGCAGACAGCGGTGGCGCCAGCGTGGCGGCCGACACCGGCGCACTGGCCGCCGACGCTGGAGTGCTTCGCGACAGGCTGCTTATGTTGCTGCTGGAACCAATACCGCACACCCCTTAGCTTATTGCACCAATACTAACAATGTAGCACCACATTCTACAATCATGACATGATTGGCCATTGATACCTACTAATTACTGTTATAGGTAACACTTAATGCACTTTAAAAATTATTTATCGATACGATAAACTAAGATATTTTAAAACACCGACAACACTAATAACAGAGTCATTTGCAAAACCAACAGTAGAAAATTTTTCCTCTATACTGTTTAATTGAACCAGTCATATTAAAATTAAACGCAGCGGTTTAACCCAGCACGAAGGTTTCTGCCAATTATCTAATATTATTTTATACAGCGAGTCATAAAAATAGTAAAAATTACTATATTATCGATCGAAATTAGATCAAACATAATGTAAAATAGTTTACGTTTTATATAGAGAAAACATCAATGTTAACATCATAGTACCTTCCTATAAGTTTCATCTGACTCATTTTATAATAAATACTAATAAAGAGAGGATATTAGAGGATATCAACATATTTATTACAATTAATTTCCTGTTCGGACGGACCCATTTTTTATTTGATATTTAACCAACTGCGAATACTTCAACACTATTTAACATAACAATTTCGAACCAGTTAATAAACGATGAGAATCGTACCTAAAGCTTTCTCGCTCCCGATTCGGACTGTGGCCCCTCGGCGAGTATGAGAGCGGTGCGTGCGCGCCGGCCGTGCCCAGCGAGCCCGGCGTGTGCGGCCGCACGCCCTTAGGCGTCTTCGGCGCCACCAGCGGCGACGCAGACAGACTTGTCCTCTGGAAAAGTAAATAGTTACAAGTGTAATTATACCATACATGTACATACTATGTGATATATTTAGGTATTGAATATCACGGACAAATGCTGAAAATATTTATATTTTTAGAAAAAATTTTGACAATACTATATAACCTTTAGATATGGGCAACATATCGGCAGTACGGCAAATAAAGTCACGGGACGGGAGGGCGCAGTCAGTAATCACTAGTAGCAAACTTTAAAGAGCAGTTCATGGTTCATGGTTCTTGGGCCCATTCAGTTATCGGTGTTAGTAGTTATTGCTAAGTAATACCAACATTACTATAAACGTTTTGTCACAGCTAAACTGAAGCAGTTTGATGTATGCACCAAACCTCCACTTAGGGCGCTTCCTGTCCAGCAGTTCAGATTTAAGAACGTATAAAAGAAATCGTAACAGATAAATTTTAATGTTGGACGACTTATTAATTATGCTACAAGACATAAGTTTGTTTCGATATTAGTTCATAAGCAGTTAATATATACGTGGTTACTTACAGTATCCGCAGAATTCCTTGGTGACGCAGCAGCTGGTGGTAGGTAAGGACTATGTTGTAGGGTTGTGGCGTAGGGCGCGTACAGTGGGGGGTAATTTCCACCGGTGTATACCGCCGGCGGAGGGTACCCGTTGGTAGCGAGAGTGCTACTAATTGCGGGACTCTCGGTTCGCGCCGGTAATTCGCTAGAGGGCACAGCCGGCTGCCTAGAGTCCACGACAGGAGGAGGCACCAGCGGGTGGCTATTGTGATTACTGCTATTTGATACTGGGGTAACGATAGCAGGCGCACTATTTGATGGCGACGAAGCGTCGATGTGGTTCATGGGCTGGTGAAGAGAGACTGGCGGCACACCAGGAGCCGTATGTGCAGCCAAACCCAAAGCCGGCAGTTTTAAACTCGAAGTATAACTTGAGATCGTACTAGTGGGCGTCGACGAGAGAGACAATGGGGCACCGATGATGCTCGGCGTTGAAGTAGTAATAAGATTAGAATTGCTCATAGGAACATGATTTGAATGACTCATATTGGAATGGCTGTTGATAGGGTGGCTGATGTGCGCGGATGTAGTCGGGTTCGCCGTAGAGGGAGGCATGTGACTCGATGTTATGTGATTTGATACACTAAATGGAGCGAGGTGCGCAGGTCGACTTGCATAAACCGGTGGTACGGAATGTTTTTGCAAACTAGACTGACTCTGATAAGGTATCGAATGGTTATGTATACTAGAACTTATACTCGAGTTTACATGACTAGACCCAATCGACGAAACGGGATACGGGCGGGAAGTCGGTGCTGGGGACATGGGCCGCCCGGGCAACGTTTGACTCGGAAGACAACTTGGATTCGGCGTCGGAGGAACTTGCGACGCAACGGTTTGCGGAACGCCATTGATACGATTGGTAAAGGAGGTAGGAACGGAGGGATGTACTGTCGGCTGCGATGCGGGCGGCGCGTTTCGAACGTCGTGGCCCGGCATGACAGGGTGCGGCTGCGTATGTGGCACGCGGCTCTGTAGACTAGGATGTGGCGGATGTGGCGGTTGCGCCGCGGTCGGCGGTAGGTGAGGCGGCCTCGGTGCGTGGTGAGCGTGTAGGTCGAGTGGTGCAGGCGCATGGTCGGCTGCTGTCGGCTCGGTCCGCGTCTCATGGTTTGTGTGTCGGTAGTCTGGCAGCGCAGCGGTCGCGTGCGCCTGGTACGCAGTATGCGAGGGGAACAGTGGCGACGGTGCAGGAGGTGCCGGCGGCGCAGGCGTCGGACTGTCCGCAGCGGCGCGAGCGCCGGGTTGAAGCTTGTTACTGGCCGGTCGTTCCGGAGTGTCGGGTCCCGGCGTTCTGGCTGTGATCTGCGTGGCGGCGTGTCCGTCGAGCGTGGGGATATGAGCACCGTTAGGTCGGTGAGGGGTGTCTGCGCGGAAGGGCGGCGGCGGCAGGGCGGGCGGTGGCAACGCTGCGGGAGCGGGCGAGGGCGCGGGCTGGGGGAGTGGCGCGGGTGCGGGGCTGGCGCTGCCGCCGACGGGCGCGCGCGACAGCGCCAGCGCGCCTCCACTGCCCCCTCGCGCTACAAGTTCATTCTTAGCGCCTCCGACCGCGGCCGTCACCCGAAACAGAGAGCCAGCGTCTGAAGCCTGAAATAGTTTCGTTTATATTACTTAGCAGTTGAGAATAAAAAATCTAGAAACCAGTTGACCTTGCGGGCTTGCTTTTAAAACATTACAATAAATTAATTCTGTTGTAGTTATAAAATATATATAAATATAAACACATGTTAATTGACCTAGAGCATTCCTTATAAAACGGGCTATGTAATGCAAAATTTATCTATACTCTACAATTATACTTTGGTTCTTCGAAAATTATACAACAAAAAGTAAAAATTAAACTCACATCGTCCATAGATACATCATGATACCTGGGTGAGGCATTTCTACTACTTTCTGGGCTTGCCTGTAACAAAAAAAATATCGTTTAATTATTCAATTTGAATAAATTGATTTTATAATCATAGGGTATAATTAAATCACGATCAACCCATAATTGTCTCATTGGGCTGCTGGGCGCTCAGATATGATAAGTGATTTTGAGAATATTATGGAGCACTTTCAGTTTTCTCATTGTTTTCCTTCGCCGCAAAAGTGATCCGTTTTCACACGTCAATGACTTTGAAAAATAAGAGGTGCATGATGGGATTTGAACCCGAACTCACTGGAGTGGAAACAAAAGTCTATCACTGATTGTAACATAATTGATATACACATTATCTTGGACCTGAAACGTTTGGCTTGCACACCAGTAGGTAACAACACGATCATTGCTGATTGTTATAATAATGTTATCTCAATGTTTGCGCAACGTTCAGACCATTTAAGGAATTCAGTAGGTAGCCGAGGAATCTGTGCCAACCAGTGTAGTGCCTTATTAGTATTCTTGGTAACAGTCATGTAGCTCCGCCTATTGTTGTTTAATCAAGAGTTATTTATTACAATTAATTACCGACAACTTCACCGAGGTAATTTATCGTTAATGGACAATTTCTGATGCTAAGCAGCGCGATAAACATGAAAATAGCCGGAAAATTACATAAATCGACAGAATACATTACACAGATCAATGGAATTCATTGTACTCGGTCCAATTTATTACCCGATCACTAGTTTATTTACGTAAGATACGGCAGCAAAGTTTGTTTGATTATGTGTGATAGTTATTGTCTTATGTCGTCTGTTGGATGTGGTTAAAAAGACTATACAAGGCAGGAGGCTTTCCCACATAGTGGTCAATAGTAACAACGCCTCAACTCATTACGTCAAATATTATACATATAATGTGCTGTAATCCATGGATTATGTTGGAAGTGCACATCCGACCTCAAATAGGCCCGAAGTGGTTTTACGTGGATGAATTGCTATTCCTGTTCTAATTCAAGGTAAAAACAAGTTTTAATGAGAAACAAGTAGTTTTATTAAACCTAATATATTATAAAACGCAACAGGAAATCAATGTCGTAAGGCGTATAACAGTAACTAATAACAGGCGTAAGTGGTCATTAGAATGTAACAGGATTTATTTATAATCTAGGTATTAATCACCCACCGAATATTAATACAAGATCAACATGAATTATTTAATAAAAAGTGAGCGATGGGTGACCTAGTTGTTATGAATCTCAGGTGGGTCCGTGTTCAAATCACGGCACGTACTTCGTATAAGAATATATGTACATATTAGAAGTTAACTCATATTGTGCTTAAATGTGAAATCTGTCAACTGCGTTTCGCAATAGGACAATAATGGGTTGATGATGATGCATTTATACAAATTCAGCAAGTATCATTATTATCAACTGATAAATGCAGTAGATTTATTGAACGATATAAAACCTTTTATTTAACAGCGGCGAATTGAATCGTTGTTAAAGACGGAATCGAAAGTAATTAATCCAAGACATTTACGATGAAGACGAGAAAATGGCTCAATAAAGTTTGTCGGGTAACCGAATCGTCCGCCATAGGCTCCATTTTGTTAAACTCCTATCATTCGAGAAAACGTCTGTTTGCATTTTCGAGAGCTCAGTGTAAACCGCGCTTCCAACTTTATCTGCAAGAATTTCGTTTTCCTCTCTCCGCAAAGCAATTAAGACTTGTTAACTGCGGAAACTGATGACTAAATGCATAAGGCGTGTTGTGTTTCAAACTACTTTTAACCTAAATATGTAATACTTTATTTTTCTTTACCGTTGTGGTTTAAAATCACAGGATTCTATGGTATTTATTGCAGTGTACTTTAGCACTTTCTCAAAACAAAATAATAATTGTTTTTTTTTTAAATAACGGTAAGTACCTACTTTATTTTTGAAATATCGTAGAAATAGAAGTAGTTCTTATTTCTTTTTATCAACATTTTACTTACTGTAGAATTGTTTGCAGTAGTAAGTTGAGTTGTAGTAGTAAGTTAATATTGAATTCAGACAAGGATAAAGAAAATGATATAAGCAGCGAGGGCGTGAAAGGCAAAAATCTTTCCGAGATCGTTTCGGTAATTGAATATTTACCATTATTCGAGTGATGCTGAAGGAGTGAGTGGGCTTTTCCCCGTCAAACGCAAAATAGACTCATAAATCTTGATTTATACGTAGTTGATTGATTGATTTATACATAGTTTCTTGTTACAAGAACCAATATCTTTACCAATATCTTTTTTGTAGTATATCATATACAGTTATTCTTCAGCGTCATATTACATTTGAGGGTTCCAAAATTTTAATCTAAGATTTAATGGTATAAGATTTAATTTAAAAATAATATATTGCATTATAATTATGCAACACATTGAGAGGAAAACACAGTGACTATTTTAAACACTATTTTGCTTATATAGTTGGTGGTCGTCAGTAAAAACACAGAGATTAAAATGAGGTTTCATCTAATAAAGAACATACTGAAGTAAAGGAATAAATTAAGTTATAAAAATTCTCCGAAGATAAAGTATTATTTCTATACCTTTTTTCTGAGTTTGAACAATTAGAACACGTAACTACGGACTGAGATTCTCGCTATTTAATAGTTTGTGTTCGGAGAAACCTCACGCAATTATTTATCAAACAACAGTTCAAGACATAAGGAAAAAGGAACAAGACTCATCATTCACAACAAAAAGTAAACTTGTTCGTATATTTTACTTACGTTTAATTATATTATATAATTATATATAGCGTTATATTAGCGTACGTAGCAAAATATTATTTTAGCTATAGTGCAACATGTTAGCGGATTTTATTTCTGTAATACTTTTCACTCAAAGAATTGAATTGTTTATGACGACAAATTAACGCGTCGATCGGATGATATTAAAGCATATTAAGTGGTATTTTTGCACTGAAATTTCTATCATTTTTTGCGACAATTGCCGAACACAATGACATACAATTGCACACTATGTTTAGACAAAAACATATTTTTACATTGCTACCTACAACGCGAGGCGTTCGCCGCACTGAATTTTGTCATAGACTACAAAAAAAAACACTACCCGTTTACAATACAAAATGATTTAGCATTAGGTTACAAATTAACATAATATGTATTAATCGTTTAAACATTTTTATTACCGGTGCACGTTCGTCAACCCTTAGATGATGCTAGTATCTCTACCCTCCAAAACTCGTCCCGCTCTTGAGAGATTCGTGACCAGACATATGTCATAAATATGATCGCAATTTAATTTTTACGATTTATTCTGTAGTCACCGTAAAAGATAGAAATTCAAGGCATGCACGAAAAGAACAAATGGTTCCGGGAGCACACCGGCAATTGAATTTATTGAATGTTTAGCGTTATCCGGACCGACCCGCCCTGGTCGCAACAATGGAGTGATAAATCAAGTATGGAGAGCGCGTGCCGGACGGGCGGGAGGCGGCGCAACCGCGTCCGGTGTCGGCCGCCGCCGTACCAAGATATTCAAAGGTGCCGCGATTAGGGTTCACTACACTTGTCATCCACAAAAGAGTTATCGTGCACTCTGTTATAAAAGGTATTTAAGGGTGTGAAGTGTTTGTACGCCAATGATCTATTAAAGACGTATGTTCAAACAACTTTAATTTTTTGGTATTTATATTGTATGCATTATTGCATTATATTGCACTATTGCATATTAGTATTTTTGTCATTAAATAAAATATCAAAAAAGAGTAGCAAGCGAGTATACATATTTTCCCAGGTAATATCTGAGGACTAACTCCTGAGGATTAAATTGCAACGTCACGTCAGCGGTGCCGGCTACATTCTACAACCACCATGATATTCTTGCTCTCTTTAGACAAGTTTTAAAAAATAATAAGTAAAGCATATCAGCATGCATTGCAGCTTAGTTATTGAGCTGATGAACAAGTAGAAGGATTTCCCGGGCAACTCGCAGTTATTCATGTTTCACATTCTAATGTTTGGTAACCTCATGAAAACTACCATTTTATACCATTAAAACTTCTCTACAAGGTCAACAAATACATTGTTGTTACTTATTTATCATTACAACACGTTCAAACACTTATGACTGCGATGAAATATTTTCAAAGCTGACACATAGTCAGACGATAAGATCTGTACCAGTCAACTTTTTGTGAAGTGGACTGGATATCGAGACTAAGTCATTGAGCGGTAGTGAATGATACTATAATTTTATTTTGTCAAGCAGCAGCACTCTTTCTGCTGTGTTTGAGGCTGAAGGGCGTCGAGAATTATATTGAACATAAGGCGTTCCAACTTAATTCACAAGAGCTACGCATGTACAACCTCAAGTAGGGTTCTGTCATATTTGAAGTTCGTTTGCAAAAATAAAAAAATGTACATAACATTTTTGAAATAGATTTTTCATAATTTTATGAATACTGAATAACCTTTTTTTTATTCAAAAATCTACCATCATTTCATGTTATTTTTTTGTTTCATTAGATTTTGTTTTTCAACATCTATAAATTATCTTCACTCCGAATACAGCTGCGCAAATATTAATACGATATTATTATATCATTCACGAAAATATTTTAAGTCTTTGAAACGGCTGATAATGACGTCCCATGAATAAAGCAGATGGCAATACATTTTAAAGCCAACATATTTTTATTGCTACCGAGCAAATTTATTGTTAGATCTTTGTGATGCAAGTAAGGTTTAATTGAAACAAACACAAATTATATGCAAACATTTTCGTATATTTTTCTTGTGTCTTTTCATTCTTTATTCATTCATGATTGTGGGTTTATTATAAACCCATAATCATGATTTTTTGTATGCCTACCTTCGTAACGGTTTGAGAAATAAATATAAACGACGATTATCATAACTCTTTTAACAATGATGTAAGAAGCAGCTATTTTAGTTCAAAATACCTACTAATGTAACGAATAAAATAATTTTGCTACATTTTCGTTTACGACCTACAAAAAAAACTCGTGACAGATTTATTTTTAAATGGAATGCTTTTGTAGTTATTCATAAATTCTTTGTAACGAGTTGTGTCCGAGCTCGAGTTTGCGTTGGCCACTTGTCAAAGCGATTTTACATTAAAATAGATAATCACAGAGATATTAGCACGATGAGTGATGTCGTGTCCGTACGTAATAATAGTTCCGTCGAGCCCACCTCCGAGCGAAACACGCGCCAGTCTAAATAAACCAGCAATAAAAATAAACGACCCCATTACTCAACCTTGTCAAAATAAAACTTTGAATATTAATTCTGTCGGGCGATTGATCAAGACTGTATTAAGATGTATCAAAATAATGATAAAAAAACAGAAGCGACAATTTGTTCTTTTTATATCGGTATAGTTTTATAATAATTTTGTTTTCAGACACACAACTTTTCCTTTAAATTAATGGACGGAGCATTAAAATCAAATTGAGCACGAATTCGAATTGAAATCTGAGTACAGTAATAAATACCAGGCCTCAACAATTGAGGGGTTGTTCTTCGCGGGCCAGTTCACCCATTGCGGCGAGGAGGGGAGTTCGGAAAAAACGTCATGATAGCGTTTTCGCCCTTCATTCTAAATTCGAATACTTCACAAACTTTTAATAGGATAGAGCTTACAATTCAAATAGAATTGGAATCGTAGCAAAGTTCAAATAGCGGCTCTCGATCTTACCGTCGACTTTCTAATGACAAATAGTTTTCTATTAGTCGGTTTCGATTTAATGGTTGCCATACGGATTAATTAGAATTTTAGTCATTTATATCAAAATTACTTATCTGTGTACCTGTCTGCATACGATAAGATTGTCCAATCAACAAATTAAACTGTTCATTATTCAATCCGCATTTAACTAAATATTAATAAAATATCACAATGGTAAATGTAACTGCTTTAGCCGAAACGGTTTGAGTAATCACGCCTAATAATATATTCCAAGTATACGAGTAATTAACATAACGCAATAAAAAATTTAAATAAATAAAATAACAGCTTATTTTAGACCTGTCAAGTAATGCATACCGCCACTGTATATATAGTGTGAATTTAATAATTGTGAGTTGCTAATATAAGAAACGCAAATACCTCGTGTTGTAGTTGGAGCAGGTTTCTCCGTTAAATCTCATGTCTTTATATTTGAATACAAATAGGCGATAAACAGACGGGTTTTAAAAGCAATAAACTTGTGTGAATCGTGTGAAAAAAATACTAAGTGGCCGCTATGAATATTTAGCACGAGAATTGTTTGTTCGTGACCTGAATTTATGCTGCATACAAAATTTTCTACGATGCGGTGGTAGGTACATACGCTTATTGTACAGCGGAATAAATTCAGACAATCCGCACCGTTTCACATTCTCATTTATACAAACAAAAGTCGTGGAATATTCCGAGTTAAAATCATACCTCATTCTTGAAATTTTCGGGAATGTATTGCAGTCGAATTTAGCTTTTTGGGCTTTGTTTTAAAACATATTTTTGTTGCGTTTAAAATTAAACACTGGCTGTTTGAGATTATAAAATGAGCTATTTTGTTTGTTTAAAAATCTCTTTTGAAATAATAAAATAATTATAGAATATCACTAAAGCTACATATTAGAAATTAAAAATCGTAAAATTGTAAAATACTAAGACATTGGATAGCTATTGATAAGACATTGATGTGAAAGGTGGTAGTGCCTTATGTTGAAGGCTCGCCTGCGGCGGCACCACCGCTGCCCGATTTGCCGTAAAGCAGCTTTGTGAAAACTGCTATGT
>DWKW01002660.1:0-10790 GCA_018250115.1 Doberes anticus
AAAATCCTCTGCTATCGAAAACCATAAAAACCTACTGAAGTACTGGGATTATGAAATGCTTAAAAAATGAAGTTTAAAAAAAAGTGTTTTTGTTTCTTTGTGGACCTAAAAGAAAAGAACGGTAAATGTACTCTTCCTGCGTTGGGACCAAACCAACAACTTTACTTTTATCTTATTTGATCCCTTCACAGCAGGTAAAGTTACAACATAGGTCGTAGTAATCGGCAAAAAACGATAAATCTACATCATAAAGCTGGTTTCGGTCGTCTTGGGCGATAAATTCAACAGTCTTTTTGTTAGAACGAATATTTTCTATAATGCTTACGACTAGACTACTATAAAATTTAGTCACTTAGAATGACTTAGATCGGTTTAGATAGGTGTACAAATACCTATTACGGGTTAGCCTTACGCAAGTACCTGTTTGCGAAGGTATATACGTTTTAATTTTGCTTACTCTTTAGCAATTTAATCCGTATGATACGTCACGCTGGAATGTTTTTAATGGACTGCTTACGGGGCACAGCCGTTTATACGAACGCTCCGGTTGCATGTTTGCCTTTGTAAAGTACCTACTTAATGACCCGGATTAGCCATCGTCGAACGGTTCATAACGTATTTCTGCGAGAAATCCGTCCTTCGATATCGAATGTTAACGAGATTTTTAATTAGTGAAATTAGTAAGTATGTATGTATGTAAGTTGAATGTAATTTACCAGTACTTTGAAATGAATAGGTGATTGTAAAAACTTTATTACCCGTCAACGGATAGTAACAACGTCGCAGCAGAAAAAAAAGAGTTTTTATTACGTTATTTCTTATCAAGCTCTTGAAACTGACGGTCAAGATGTGAATATTGTTATTGTCTAGTTGAGATAGTAAGATAAGAAGGACGAATTTGAAGGTGGTAGAGTCTTATGTCAAAGGCTCTCCTGCGGCATCACCACCGCTGCAATTATTTCTGCCGTAAAGCAACATTGTGAGACCTGCTGCGTTTCATTTTGAAGGGTATAGGGTGTAGTTAGGCAGAAGACACTGGATAGGAGGTTTTCCAACTTGGTCCTCAGGAGTAGCAATGCATCCACATGAAGCTTCAGATAGGACTGGGTGGGCTGCAGTGGCCACTTAACATCAGGTGGCTTGCATGCTCGTTTGCTATTCAGTTGAGATAACAAAAAAACATAGGTATTTCATCACTGAAAGCCGTAAAAAGGATACGTTTGATCTTCTTTTCTGCAAGAGCTATGTAAGGATGTTAGCGTTATGAAAAGATAGCTAGTTTGCTTAGGAAGATTCGTGGTGAGTTACCATATCTATCCGTACCGTAATAAATTCAGTGATTCAACGATGAAGATCAACTATAATTATTGTACAAATATTTCAATCTCAAACAAGTTTAAAAAGGGGGAGATATGCAATTCGACACGTAAGTATGTTCTTTGTTAATGTATTTACAATAACTGAGTTCGTCGTTTATGGACCGATTTAAATTTATTTTGCTTGTTTTTTTTTTAAAGTTAACATTAAGAGTATTTCTATATATTTTAAGGTTTGATGAAGAGGCTCGGAGATACAGGATCAAGAATGACCACATGTACCAGAAGAATACTTATGATCTAAAAGTCCGACATAATTTTTATAAGTTTTCCCGTAAGTAATAGGGGAATTATTTTTTTCTGCTAGTTCTATGTAAAGGTACATACAACAACGTATCAGTTGATGTTATTGCTATACGGTATAAGGTAGATACGGTACGGTGGTCGTAGAATACCTATGGTGATATTTAGTAACAACAATCCTAAACAAATATGGAGATTGATACATCAAAAAAGATAGTTGCAGTTAATCTGGGCGCTTGAACTGGTTAGAACAGACCAAAAATAGAGTGCGAATCCAGGCGGCGATCGATGGGTCTAGACAATTGGCACAACTTAACTTTATTATTTTAGAATAAAAGAATTGTGTTGTATTAATTTTGAGAAATAAAGACTGTTATAAATCTAAAGGTATTTAAAATATAAGCAAAGGTATTCAAAGAGTCTGAAAGCATTTATTCACGATCTAAAAATTTATTACGTATTTTTTTCCACATACCTAAGTAAGTTATCATCAATATATTGCTGTCCCACTGCTGGGCAGAGGTCTCCTGTCTGATATGAGAGGATTTAGGCCATGTGGCCAAGTACGAGTAGACGGAATTCATATGCCTTAGAAAACATTATGGAGACCGTTTGGGCGTGCAGGTTTCCTCAGGATGTTTTCAGACACCGTTAAAGCATACGATAATGAATTTCTAAGTATAAAATAAGTAAGTAAAGATTACTGAATTATGTTATAGTAAAATTTAGTTTATGCAGTCTTTACTGTTGTATTGTGTATTGTAGTAAAGGTATTTCCATATCGTGTGGATTGACTCCTATCATTGCATCTTACTTTCTAGGTTCAAACCTAGAAAGTTTTCAATTGCGTAATAAATTACGTTTCATTTATAGTGATAATATGCTCGAAATAATGACTGTTCTATAAATAATCAGGCAGTATTTGAGAGCTGATCTAAAGGTACAGCTTTTGTTACGGCCTCCTAAAGCCACGGAACGGATTCCAGATTTTTTTTATCACAACTCAGATCAAACTGGAAGCATAGTTACAAAATACAAAGTTTTTGAAAAATTTAATTTACGAAAAATAATTATTTATGTATTGTTAAAAGATTTTTTTTAATAAATTATTCCTATATTAAGTTGTAAATTTAGTCTTCCTTCGTCGTGAAATGTGGCTTAGCCGTAAATATTGTAAATTATAATCGACTAACTAAAAAAGACTTTTCAAAGTAAATTCTAATCAGAATTGGTAGCCAAATGAAATAAGAAATTGTTGTCTAATTAAATTTAACCCTCAATAAAAAAGAGTACTACATAATTAATGTGTAATTAATTTATATTACCTGCAATCTCAGGTCAGCACATTCACAATAGATTGTTCATACCACCGCACCCACCACTAAGTCTTCATTATTGTCTTTTAAGCACGCCCGATATAAAAGATATTTCACCGTTTCATTTCACGCGGCCATCCGCGGCGGTGCGAGATTCGTGATGATTTCACAGCGATCTCCCGTGTCGTCCGGGACGCAGCTGGATCGATCGAGGGGTGGCCGAGGCCCGACGTCGGCGTCGCTCCCTCGGCTCACCCCTCTTCACCCACCGAACCACCTCTGCGACCATTATTTGGGGACAGGATACGAACGGGACGTATTTAATTAGCCTCCATGACTAACATGTCGAAACATTTATAATTAGCCAATTATTTATTGAAGTATTTGTTTGCTTGATAAATGAAGTAGTCAATAATCTATAAGGCATTTACCTTTTAATCACCATTACTTTTTATTTAACTAATCGGATTGAATACAGTAAATAATTTTTACATATTGAAAATTGCTGCATTGCAGCTCACTCGGATTTTGCACTTTTATGTCATAGACATGTCATGGATAGATGGTTTTTTTCTTGATGTTTTGAAAATCAAATGATACCCTAGCCACCCTTCGCGCTACGTCGCCCAATATGTCACGATCGTAAAATGACGTAAAGGGACATAGACCGAAACTCGACTTAAAGTTTCGTCTCGGCTCAAACTTGTTACACTGTAACTTTAGTGCTAGTACCTAAGTATTTAATCACGGCGCAAATGCGACACGCAGGTGTGGTGTTAGTGGCATTATTATTTATTACTATAAAAAGCATGTAATATCGATAAATATGGCTTATTTTAAACTCGGTTTTTCTATATTACATTAATAACATTTAATTATGAAGGTATTTAAGAAGATAAGTCTGCCTGCCCAGCAGTGGGATAATAATGGCTTGTTGATGATGATGAAGTCTTCGTAATCTCTCTCATCTCTCATCGTAATCGATGAGAGATTTAAATTCGTTCAAGTCATTCTAGGTGGGCATCTTTTTACACATTTTACACATTCTAACGTTTAGAAGTGCTAAGAGAAAAAAAGATTGTTAACAGGAAGTTTATTAGTATTTGCGAAAAGATATTTTGCTTAAAAGTAAATTTTATACATTACTTGTAATTTTTGTAAAACTTGTCAACAGATTTAGGTACCTCATAATTACTAATAGGACGAATTGGTTTACCAAAAAGAAAAATACGAGTGTACGAAGGAGAAAAATCGTATATGGGCGAGAAGTTCAAATAGAGTACATCTGTACAGGAGTAAATAACTGTTCATAAATTCACCCGATTGTTCCTGGAATGCTTGGGGGGTATGATATGAATTAAGCAGTTCTTGGCGGAATGAAGTGTGCTGAATAGAACAATTTTATATATTTGATGACTAGAGTTTATTTATTTTTTTGTTTATTTCTCCATCCTATACTCTAATAACTTTTGGCGCATTCTTTAAAAACTGCTTCTTGCAATAGTAACGTCACCCTAATTTAATTTTACACATCTTGATGGCCCTTTTTTTAATACTGTGTTTTCAAAAAAACAAACGCAGATAGAAAATATTTTAGAGCTTACTTAAATCTCAGTATTGCCGAACCCATTTCGTTGACAGGGTTCATTTATAAATTGGTTTTCGAGTATTTGAAGAATATCCATTGACAGCGGACAACGTCGGGGGGCCAGAATTTTCTTCCTACTATCGATCGAAACCAATAATATAATTAATCTTGGAGATCTAAATACTCATAGTTAGTTTCATACTCATAGCGCCTCAGTAGGATTTAGGTAACCTGTGTCGTGGGTGCCATAGACACACATAGAAACAAGCAAATAAACACCCAGTCCAGGTACAAAAATCTAATTTCATCATTCAAATTTCTGCCCTGATGGAAATCGAATCCAGGACCCTCTGAACGACAGACCGCACGTTGACCACAACGCCGTACGGGTCGCCAATCTACTACTACTAAGATCTATTTTTTACTTCCATTCGGATGCGTCCGAAATTTTTGATCATCAACTGCTCTGGTTTCTTTTTAGATGCAGTTCTCGTGAGTAAGACTTTTCTGACAAATCTTTGTCAAGTGGATTAAATTGTTAGTTCCTCGTAGAGTCCGTCCGAAAAGGATGCCCGTAAGGGTTTCATATTAAGAAATGCTCGAAACTTCGAACTTCGTATACATAAAATAGAGGACACACCAAGTTTTACTTATCTATGATACAAAAAGAGATCCTATCTATAGAAAAACATCGTGTTTTGTAATGTAAACTATTTATAACAACGAAACCAATTGTAATGTAAACTACCTTAGGATGACCCTCTGTTCGTATTTGACAAACTGTCTGTGCCGAAATTCTATCAGCCGATTTGACATTTAATAGTAGGTAGTTGGCGTTTGCCCGCAGGAACTCACTAAATGCTAATGAGTTAACACTTTTTTTTGTAGGTGAGAGACAAAGGAAAATTAAAGTAATAAACGTAGTGAATGATTAATTTTACACAACTACAGTAGTAAAATCACCTTCAATATTTCGTACTCCGCACCTGACCTTTACTTGTGGTTCTGAATAAAAGATGAGTCTACAGTCTAGGCTTACATTTTGATACCAATCCCTAACCATTCGCTCTCTCTGATAATTACCAAAATGATTAGTCCGTCAATAAAACGGTTAATATAAATTAGGAAACAGTTGACCTTTCGTAAATAGCAAACTATTCAAGAACGTACTTTTAATGGCAAAAAAAGACGTGTAAATTGCTAGATAACTGTAACTTATGGCTCTCTAACTACTAAACGCACAAATAAATGGGGTTCACTCTTCATAAATTCACATCCTCATCGATTTTGAGATTTATAAACGAGGGATAAACTCGAGGGTGAGGGTAGAGATGTAGTGCAACCGACATGCCGACCGTTCTCCCTTGCCTGGTTCAAGGACAAGTGTCATTTTACATTTGGTGAATCTAAATCATTGCTTATAAAATGTATACAAAACGGTCGCATTTTTACGTCAAAACGAATAAACTTTCTTGAGCTCTTTGAGAAGAAGAAGAAGTAGAAGAGCTCGTTAGCTGCTTTTTAACTTTCAAGATATAAAACACCGAATTGAATCGTATCGTCATTGAATTCGTAGAGTAGTTCGCAAACTTATTTCGAGTTTGCTAAGTTTACACAAAGGTACCATTTCTTATTAGAACTACAGGGTAAGGAATCTTCAAACTTCAAAGGACTTCGAACACAATGGCGTATTGATCCAGGCTCTTGACAACTTTTTAATTTCCTTCGACGTCCAGTGGATTTTCTGCGTCCTTTTCCACGATCTTCTATTGTTATGGACACATCTTTGTTCAATAGCAATTACTTAGTGACATTCGCTGCGTCTATATAATGGTGTCCTACACTAAGTCCAAGAAAGTATGAAGTACATATAATATATAAAATGTAGCACATTTATGGAACAAAAAGATCAGATATCCTATTTGTCGAATGGCGGAAGCATTATATAGGTACTCGTATTTCGTTAGCAAAATTAATTTCCTCGCCGTACAAAGGGAATCGATCAAAGGGCCTGATGAAACCACATTTCAACTATATCCAATTTAATGCTTCTATTATACATGATGCCGTGGAAAAGCTTTTGTCTGACGTTATAAGGCTTACAGTCTTTAGAGATGTATCGGTTGCGTAGACTGTACATCTAATATTGATTGCTACAAGTTCCATCCTTTAATATTTATTACGTACCTACTATTAGAGTGAAGTAGTCAGAAACGACTTGTTATTGTGTATTTGTTGTGTCCTTGTTTAATAGTTTCGAAACCTACACTATCAAATTACTTGAAATAACTTCATCGTACTTAAAAGCGATTTTTTAAGTCTTAATATATGAGTAATTTAAACAATTCGTATCGTAATTTTCTATTTTCACTGTGTGATCATAGTAGATATAGTTAAGTCAAGAACTAATTCGTCTAGTAGATTTTTTTATAGTAAAAGGAGTAGCAAACGAGCAAACAGACTACTTGATGTTAAATGGTCAGCACATGGACATCCACATCCAACCTCAGATAGACACAAAGTCCTATATGAGGGTGCACCTGGATACGTTTATTTTCCTGAGGACTAAGTTAAATTGGCTCTTTTACCAGTGTTTTCTACCTAATCACACCTTAATACTGAAGCCAGCAATCCTGAAACAGCTTTTTTACGGCAGAGATAGGGTTTGCAGTGGGCTGCGGGCAGGTGACCATTTGACATAATCCTAATACCATCGAATCTATCGCTGACTTGTAACAAAGACGTTTACGAAAACTTATATTTGAGGAAAATATTCTTATACACACTTCTTAACACGACTATATCGCCATGTCAAGAGACTTAAAGGCAGATATTGATTTCATGTAAAGGAGCCTGCCTAAAGGGCTATGCCGTGATTTAATTATAATAGAAATATTATATACAATACGTGTAGCTTTGGAGCGGTATGAACAATAACGTCTTTTGTTTACATAGTACTAGCTGTTGACCCGACTTCTCCCGTGTTGTCTTCAGAACAAACTCATGCGACATCAACTGTCGCTGAACAATAGCTATAACTATAGTTTAATAATAATTTAAAAACTACTTGCGACCCTCCTATTAAGAGTTTAATATCGTTGGTACCTATCCATCTATGTACAAATTCAGAACGTATGTAATTTTCGATTATCGTCCCATCATATATTTGACAATAGTATTATAATATTTTTTTTTGGAAATTAATAAGTATTTCCCTATTACCCTGGATTGAGAGTACCTACGTCTAACTGAAATTTTACTTATACATTGTTCTGGGTCATCATCATCAACCCATTATTGTCCCACTGCTGAGCACGGGTCTTCTCTCAAAGATGAGAAAGTTTAGGTCTTAGTCCACCACGCTGGCCAATTGCGGATTGGCGGATTTCACATGCCTTTGAGAACTTTCAGGCATGCAGGTTTCCTCGCGATGTTTTCCTTCACCTTTAAAGCGAGTGGTAATTAATTCATAATACGCACATAATTTCGAAAATTAAAAAAAATACCACTTCGAGAAATAGAGGTGCGTGCCGTGGTTTGAACCTCGACCCACCGAAGCGGGGTCGAGATGCTTAACCACTAGGCTATCACTCACTAGTTGTTCTGGATAATCGGTAGCATCCTTAAGCCTTGTTACTTGCGACACACAACGATCCTGGTTAGATCATGCGGTTGACACCGCAGCGACGGCGCCATTACCGTTTCCGTTACATACAAAGCCTTTGTTATATTGTTAGTTACTTACGCACGTAAGTACACATTGAATACAATGAAAAGTACCACTGAAAATTTAGTTGAAAGTGAGTTTTGGAGGCACGTAGTCGAGATAAACATTCATAGTTAAAAAAAAAATCTCATTAAGCCGTGCACAATGCTATCAGGAGATAAAATAAGTTTGTATTTCATAGTGTTTCTCAAGCCGCTGTGAAATACAAAGTTAGTTTTGCCATTATTTTTTTTTTTGGCTGTTTTGATATAACATTACCTTAAATGACACTTGACATGCGGATGGCGGTATGGACTGATGGACAAGTGGAAATTCCATTTTTGCCATTTGGGTAAGGAACGATAAAAGAGAAAAATTAATCACCAATGTATTGCTGCATGGCAGTGATGATGGCCAATTAAAATGCTATAAAAGCAAGCAAACGTGACGACTAAAATGATGTGCGTGACATTTTACCCTGAATTTCCAGCTGGACTTGTGAATTTTTTGTACGTGGGGAATTCACCCCGCAACGGCCGTCGGAACCGTTGTGCAGTTCCGAATGAGCGTCCCAAGGACAGTTCTCAGTGTATCACCGGACTACAAAAGTCTGTCGTAGATTAAGTTCTAAATATTTCTCTAATGCCTTCGATCTTGCATTGTTCGTGTCCATCATTTGGCCGCTAATTGTTCGATCTTATTCATTTATTTTGTCGGTTGTCTGCCAACATCACATTTCGACTCGCAAAGTCCCCTATACGGCTGTCTATGTCTGTAGCTAAATATTTTTAAAGCCAGTCTTTTTCAGGTATACGGTTCAGATATTCGGAATGTAGGTGGGCTTTATCTTAATTTTAACGTTTTATTCCAATGTGAATCAATATAAATTTTTCGATATTTTATCCTTAACAGAACAAAGAATCTTTACGGAAGCCTTATTACCACCCTTGCGTCTCTACAAAATAAACTCAAAAGTATGTTTAATTTGATTTTTATCTCAGTAGTTGGTAGGTAGGTGCTTTCATGTTTTAATAAAAATGATTTGCAGAGAACACGTGCCTGGATGGTTGCGCCCCTACCGTTTAGCCGGATTGCAATTTGCTTTCATTATTGAATTCGCAGCATTCGGAGGGGAAGTCTGTGGAGAGCCGGGAATTCAATAAGGTCCATAGACTGATGAGTACATACATACATACTAGTGATCGAATCATACAACAAAGCTACATATACGATATCGCCTACGTGTAAAAAGTTAGTGGTGAAAACGGAAGTAGTAATATGATTACTATACTTCTAAAGATCCTAACTAGCTACAATTTCATCTTGACATTTCTTTTTGGCTATTCCTAATTTCCTTATGTGATGTTATTAGTTGTCAAACATCAAATAAGGTAAAAAAAATGTTTTTTTTTAATTCTTTGCGAAACTTGAAATACGGTTTCACTTTACTTTCACTTTGGTCGATCCAACAAGTTTGTGTATAACAAGGAACAGACCTTGGTGCGTTCAACATAATTTGCATACGAATTATTTTTGTTCATGTAGGTATAATTGCAAAATTTTGTGTAGCAATATTATAGCGTTATCAACCCATTACTTTCTTGGTACTGGGCAAGGGTTTCCTCTCAGAGATGAGAATGTTAATCCACTCCGATATGCATGAAGTTTTCCTTCACCATTAAAGCAAATGATAAATAATTTCTAATACGCATATAATTTGGAAAAACTTTGAAGAGACAATATTTCCAGAAATAGAAGTGCGTGCCGGGATTTGAACCCCGATCCATCCGATCAGGAGATCGAGACTGAACTCCTACTCACTATCTATACACAAGTACTAAAACATATTTCGTGGCATTTTCCTTCAAAATGTCGACTCACGTTTTAACTTTTCCTTTACGTAAAAAGTACAGGTCTGTAAAAGTTTATTAACGAAATCTAAACATACATTTGCAAACCGTTACCTAAAAGTTTGAAAGAGATACCCTACGAACGACGCAAGAGAGACGAGAAAGCAATTTTAACTTAGCTGACGGAGTTTATAAGGTTTCAGTTTCCGCTCCGAGTTTCGTTGGGGGACATTGTATAGGTATTGATTCTACACCACCCTGTTAACGCAATTCGACCCGCGGCGCCCCAGCGTTTCAATTCGAACTTCGTATAAGCCTTCACCCCCTTTTAATATGATTCGTAGACTTCAATAACAGAGTCCGACTTTAATATAGAAAACACGTATAGTGCTTATTTCATTTTCTCTGGCCAGACACCTAATATCGATTTTGCCGTCTGCTCCGTCTAGCTCGCAGCCGAGACTTACTCCGACCTGACCTACGTTATTATAATTTCCCATCTCCTTCTATTCGTCTTGCTCTGCCTTAGGTATAATTTGAATTTTCTTGCATGTAATTTTGACAGCGTACCATCTTTTTGCTTTTCGTTACTTTTAATGCCGTTATAGTAAGTGATAGCCCAGTGGTCAAGAATCTCGACTAACCGCTCCGGTAGGTTAGGATTCGAATATCCGCATGTACTTCAAAATTCTCGAAAAACAATAGACAGTT
>DWKW01002661.1:0-10790 GCA_018250115.1 Doberes anticus
TGGGTGTTTGTGTGCTTGTTTCTGTGTGTGTCCATGGCACCCACGACACAGGTTAAATCCTGCTGTGGGGCTATGAGAGACGTTTACGTTTATTCATAGTTTATTAAAATTTTTTACCAATTAAAATTGATTATCTTGGTCTAACCTCAAACCAACTCATAGGCTTAGTGTTGCTTGACAACGCCATCTACTGCAGTAGCGTTACGGTTTTATGAAAAAAAAAATAGTATTACTACTCGCCAATAGATATAACGACGTTTTCTAAAAATGCAACCTACCTAGATCGATTTATCACCCCCGAAACCCCGTGCTTCCTAAAACCTCAAGAAAATCCTTGTAGCCATTTCCGAGATTCGGATATACAAAAATTCCTCGTTTAAAGGTATTAAATAATAAAATATTGATGTGGATGTTCATTAGCTGCAGTGTCTACTTTATATCCAGCGGCCAGCTTGCTTGTTTGCTACGCCCTTTACGTAAAACACGAAAACTATCAATTAATTAAATTGATACCATCAATGAAACAAATTGAAAATGCATTACTGTATCATTATCAAAAATAGTACAGCTACACAATTACAATTGAATATAATTCAATATAATTGAATACAATTCAATTGTTCTTAATAGTTCCAAAAACATAAAGCCACATATTTTTATGTTATATTTAAACTCGTTAATACACTGACTATAAACTTTACTCAAATACTTTAAAATTTGATTTTTCATCTGTCATAGAATTATATTTTATTATTACATTTGTAACTTATACGCGATTTTCGATTTTTCCTAAAATATTATCGACTTACAAACCTAAGGAACAGATCATGTTATAAATATTGCCTATACGATAGAAATCTCCACCTAAATAAATATCACCACAATATCGTTTATGATCGGAATCCATTTTTTATCACGCTCAATAAAGCAAAGCCGATCTGTTCGTCGTCCAAGAACCGATAATCATTTGGGGATGACTGGCCACTTGTGACGCCTTTGATCGCCGCGTCACCTGTCATATAGGATTGCGTTCAACGAGGCCTTAATACATTTTTCTTTTTTATTTATTATTATTGGTCGTATTTGTTTTTCGGTGTAGAATTGACTGCGTCGGGTAGAGACCTATTGTCTTGCTCTCTCAATGTGGCGGTCAAATTCTTCTGATGTTTCTTCATCGCGATTAATGTTTTTTGTAATGTTGCACACACACAGAAACACACGCACACTAAATATCAAAAGAAGTATCAGTACATTAATCCTAAAATACAGTCAGACGAAAGATTTTTGAATACATGTTGTTTTTTTATAAGATTGGAAAAGCAAACGACCATGCAGGCCACCTGATGTCAAGTGGATACTGCAGCCCATGGACATATACAAAAGCTCGACTATGACGGAAATCCTGTCTGAGGTTGTATGCAACGCATCCAGCGTTGCTACCCCAAAGGACTAAGTTGGAATGACTCTTGTTCATCTGCCTAGGAACCCCCATCTGAGGTTGTATGTGGATGCGTTGCTACTAGAGAATAAGTACTAAGTTGGAATGCAGGAGGCATTCCAACTTAGTACTTAGTCCAGTGTCATCTGCCTAACCACACCCTTCAAACGAAAACACATCAGTCATCACACTGCTGCTTCACGGTAGAAATAGGTGCAGCGGCGGTGCCGCCGCAGGCGAGTCCTCGACTTAAGACTCTACCACCATCTAAATCGTAGTAGTAGACTTCAAATTCAATATGAATTTTAAATCAACAACGCATCACTATTGCACAGCCTACTGCCGTATTATTAATTTAATTATAATGTATTATATTTTGCTGCAGGTTCTTTGCAGTGCTGTATCCTCTGCGGCTGCCCGTAGCGAGGAGAAGGAGCAAGCAGATGCTCTGGTGCGCCTGGGTCGTCGCCCTGGGATGTAGTTTGCCGCAAGTACGTATTCGTATGTTGACATTTTGACTACCTATCATTCTGTAATGTTAATCAAATAATCACGCTCTAAAAATTCTATAAATAATCACTCAACACTCAATAATTTATTGTAATCATAGTGTGCAGGAGGTCTCATATTCTAATTTATCAACATCATCAACAATTCATTATCGTCCCATTGCTGGGCACGGGTCTTCTCTCAGATATGAAAGAGTATAGGCTATAGTCCACCACACTGGCCAATGCGGATTGGCAGACTTCACATGCCTTTGAAAAAGTTATGGAGAACTCTCAGGCATGCAGGTTTCCTCACGATGTTTTCCTTCCCCGTTAAAGCGAGTGAAAATTAATTAATAATACGCACATAAATTCGAAAACTTTGAAAAGAATTTTCGAGAAATAGAGGTGCGTGACGGGATTTGAACCTAGACCCAACGTAGCGGGGTCGAGATGCTTAAGCACTAGGCACTCACTCACTCGCTTTTATTCTAATTAAGTAGCACATAATATTATGTAGGAACCCTATAGCAATATAGTGGGTAGCGAACCGATCCATCTTATATTTAGGCCGTTTTGTAAGGGTTATTTAACGCCGAGGTATTCTCCTAATTTATAATAGCAGTTATTTATTAAATATTATTTTAAGTTAATTGAATATTTAATGTCGTCTTTTAATAGACGTAGTTTATTTATTTATTTTTTATGTAAATAGAATAGTAAACGAGCACGCAGGCCACCTGATGTAAAGTGGTATCTGCAGTCCATAGACATCCATCTGAGGTCGTGGGATGCGTTTCTACTCCTGACTGAAGTCCTACATGGATGCGTTGCAGCTCCAGAGGACTCAGTTGGAATGCCTTCAATATGTTCTGCCTAACCACACCTTCAAACCGAAACGCACCAGTCCCCCACCGCTGTTTTACAGCAGTAATAGGGGTAGCTAAGGCGAGCCTTCGACACTTACGTCGATGTAGAGTGAGTGACCTTATGAGATACATAAATATAATGTATTGTATAGATCCTTCAAAGTTCTGCAAACAAGTTCGGATTGACCGTTTCTATATTTAACAATTTAATAAAGAACAATGGGTTATTTGCGAAGATTTTTTGATAAAAAATTTATTTGAAATATTATGTTTGTTCATGTAAATTGTCCGCTACATCATATCATTTGAATTAATAATATCCACTTTGGAAGATATCAAATACCTATTTGAAATAGCGTAATAGAAAAATAAGTTTGTTTTAATTCGTATAGTCTGTACACAAAAATGTTTGTTAAATTTTTACAATAAAACATCTACATTTTTACAATAAATCATCATAGATTTTTTTAGAAAAATCGAAAAAAATATATTTGAAAACAATTTTTTTTTATGATAATAACAGAATAGCAAACGAGCACGCAGGCCACCTGATGTTAAATGGTCTCTGCAGCCCGTGGACATCCAGACCTAAGATTGTGCGTGGATGCGTTGCTACTCCTGAGGACAACGTTGGAACGCCTCCCGTCCAGTGTCGTCTGCCTAACTACACCCTTCAAACCGAAACACAGCAGGCCTCACACTGCTGCTTTACGGCAGAAATAGGTGTAGTGGTGGTGCCGCCGCAGGCGAGCCCTCGACATGAGACTCTACCACCATAAATAAATTTAAATAAAATAGTTTAACTTTAATTATGTACGTTTCATCACCTTTCCATTTAATCACTCTTTTGTCTAATTTTATATCATTTCATCACTCTTTTGTCTAATTTTCGCTTGCAGCGGCACCAACGATGCGTCTAGCCGTAAAGCAACAGTTTGAGCACTGATGTGTTTCGGTTTGAAGGGTGTGATTCGGCAGAATAGACTGGACGAGAGGCTAACCAGTCTATTTTGCCTAACCAACATTTCAAGTTTGACCTCAGGATTAGCAACGCTGGATTTACATGGGCTGTAGTGACCAGTTCACATCAGGCGACCTGCATGCTCGTTTGCTACTTTTTTATTATTTGATAAGTTAAGTGATCACTGCAGCCCATGGACATCCACATCAAACCTCAACTAGGACGGTACTCCTCTCTCTCTTGCATGTGGATGCATTGCTACGACAGAGGACTTATTATGGAATGCCTCCTGTTCAGTGTCTTCTGCCTAACTTCAACATATAGGCGGAAAAACGACAGTACTCACGATGCTGCTTCACGGCAAAAGTAAGTGCAGTCCCATGCCCCCGCAGGCGAGCCTTCGACATAAGATTGTATCAAAACCAAACCACTTCATTATAAAAGTAGATAAAAAACAAAAAAAAATGTGTTTAAATCGATGGAACGTAGTCAATTACTAAATTCATTGTAAACATAATTCCGCCATATTAGTAAATTGTACTCGCGTAAAGCCGGGTCGCGTCGCTAGTACCTACTGAAATATGAGCCTTCTGCTCTCAGCCAATCTATATTGCATTGAGCAAGACTACTTGCATATTCATGAAGTCATTCAGAGCATTGCACGTGGCTGTGTATTCCCGAGTTGACAAACGAACTGATGCTACCTACACCTCCATACGCATCTCATAATAACCCACACAATACCTTCATCATCAACCCGTTATTGTCCCACTGCCGGGCACGGGTCTCCTCTCAGAGATGAGAGGGTTTAGGCCATAGCCCGCCACGCTGGCCAAGTGCGGATCGGCGGACTTCACATGCCTTTGAGAACGTTATGGAAAACTCTCAGTCGTGCAGGTTTCGTCACGATGTTTTCCTTCGCCGTTAAAGCGAGATAATTAATTCATAATGCGCACATAATTTCGAAAATTTAGAACATACAATATTTCTGGAAATGAGGTGCGTGCCGAGACTTGATCCTCGATTCGACTGATATACCTTTTTTTTGTTACGCGAGAGAAATCTGAAAGATACCCGCGACGAATTGTGGGAAAAATCAACAATACCTCCTCCGCGATTAGTCAGTCATTGGTTCGCGAATACGCACTTGACGTGGTGGCCTAAACTCTCTTATCTCTGAGAGAAGATCCGTGCCCAGCAGTGGGACAACAATGGGTTGATGATTAATCCTCAACGAACAACAACAAATCCTCGCGAATAAAGATAACCCTTGTAAGAGTTATTTTTTAGTTTTCAATACAATAACTTTATTGTGGTGTCATGAAAGTTTTGTAAATATCAATTAAACATTTTTTCAGTTCAAGAGAGAAGAGGAGAAATTAAATTTGAGAATGAAATTAGCACCACTCTCTGTGTCTTAGAAACATGGTAACATACATGGGGACTATGTATACCTCCCTGCTACCTAGTGTTGTCGATAAATATTTTTATTTTCTAATACAATACGCGTAAACTATTAAAAACCGCGGGGCGCGCTCGTTCTTCTCGCTAGCAGCTGCAAGCAAACGCCGCGCCGGCCACGCTCGCCACGCATAACAAACGAGCGGGATCCCGCTTGAAAAAATCGTCCGCTGCATTCCACATGGGATACGCTATACCATATATAATTCGTTAGTAAAACCCCACTTACTTTACCTCATAGAGATACGGGGCAGTGCAGCAAAGACTAAACTTAACGACCTTCAAGTAGCCCAAAACAAAATTATTAAAGTACTTTTTAACTATCATTTTTTAACACCACCTACAAAAATATATTCAGAAACCAAAATTATGAACGTAAAACAACTATATATTTATAACACCTGTATTCTTATTAGAAAAATAGTGCGAAGCTCACTCCATACTAATCTGTCTTTCGTGAAGGTACGACAAATAACATCGCGGTCGACGCGTCGAGCGAGTTTTGTAGTTCTACCCAAGACACGCACAAGTTAAGGAAAAAAAATGATTACTGCTCCCTCAAAGTACAGTTTTTTAACAAAATTCCGTCAACTATTAAAAATCTGAACTCGTTTAATGTACTTAAAAAAGAATTGGCTGATTACGTTATAAATACGTATTGATTAGTATTTAAACAAATAAGTCACTGTAGATAATAATTAGAAGACGAACGAATAATATTGTATAAACTTAATGTTAATAATGTTCTCATGCAAGTGATGTAATATCTTTTTTGAGAATAAAGTCTTTAAACCTAAAAATATGATTTCCCCTCCCATGCCGTCGCTCCTAACTCAGAACTTGGATAAACCCGTGGTAAAATAGTAATTTAATATACTAAAAATTCTAAACAAATGCAGTTATTTGTTCATCCGAAAAATTTATTCATTTTAATTAATACCTACATGTATTGGTATGGTTGGATGAGAATAGTTTAAATGTTAAGTTAACAACCGATCTCCCTATATGCAGCAGGAGAGAAGGGTGTCGGTGGAGAATCTACCACGTCTTCCTCCTGCCCCATTATTGCGGCCCAGGCGGTGGACTCGGGGGCGTCCACTTGCGTCTGTAGGCTGCGAATTGAAAGGCAAGGCTCATAAGGGAACCTCTCAAAGCAGACAGGATGGAAAAACTCCAGGTCCATCCCATTGTTAGCCTTGAATTTATTTTAGTTTTTTTTCACATTATTAAACTCAAATATCTCAGAAAGTATACATGCGAGACTGAAAACTTTTTGTTTTACCACTGACCGCCGATATTACATACGTTTTTTTCAAAATGGCTGATGAGAAGATAGCAATGAGATTCGTTGATATTCGCTTCGAGTAACGCTCGTCGCCATTGGTTATTGTGTAACAACTTCGCGAGCTTTATCAAAGTCAACAAGACTGAACGATGGATTTAAAACGAATTTCAGTACGCTAACATTATTTGTTTTATATTTCCAACATAAACGGGTATTAAAACACATTAATGATAGACACAGATTCAGAATTTAATTATATAGAAATATATATCTGGCAACACTACGGTTACAGAGTATATATTGACGTTCATCTAACGATATTAAATAATTTTAAATTCGTTGATGGTGGTAGTCTTATTTCGATGGCTCGCCTGCCGTAATTCTGCCGTAAAGCAGCAGTGTGAGAACTGCTGTGTCGGTTTGAAGGGTATGGTTAGGCAGAAGACACCGGACAAAAGGCATTCCGACTTAGTCCTCATGAGTAGCAATGCTTCCACATACGACCTAGATGGGAATTTCGTCCCAGTTGAGGTGGCCTGCATGCTCGTTTGCTATTCTGTTTGTATATAATTGAATTTCTATAACAAAACGAGGCGTGTTGCGCGACCATCGCAGTTTGGTAGCCTGATTTAAGACGCTCTAAATCGTCTATAATGTTTACAACAAACGCTTCAAAGCCTTTAATCGGTATTCATCCATCACGTCGTTCCCACATCCGTAAGTCAGACAAGCGTAGACGATCGATGTCCAATCGGTTTTGTCCCGGTCACTGTTGTGTAGTATCCTGAAATATTATTGATGAGTAGACTAGAAGTTTTTTGTATATTAGAGGGGCAATAAACATACACGGTTGCCTCCTGATGTCAAGCGGTCACTACAGCCCGTAAACATCCACATCAAACCGCAACTTGGACGTAAGTCCTACCCGAGGTGATATATGGATACGTAGCTGCTCCTGAGGACTAAGTTGGATTGCCTCCTGTCCAGTGTATTTACCTTACGTCACCCTTTAAACCGAAACAGTAAGTCCTATCTGTGATGGTATGTGGATGCGTTGCTGCTCCTGATGACTAAGTTGGTTTGCCTCCTGTCCAGTGTGTTTGCCTAACCTCACCCTTCAAACCGAAACGCAACAGTGCTAACACTGCTGCTTTACGGTAGAGATAGGCACAGCGGTGGTACCGCCGCAAGCAAGTCTTCGACATAACTACCTCTATCAGACTCCCACTCTAGTAACTTCAACATTCATTATAAGTTAAAACTGGACGTCAACATCAAACCTCAACTTGGACGGAAGCCCTATCTGAGGTCGTATGTGGCTGCGTTGCTACTCCTGTGGACTAAGTTGGATTGCCTCCTGTCACTTCTCAACCGAAACTCTGCAGTTGTCACACCGCTGTTTTACGGCAGAAATAGTGGTGCCGCCGTAAACCTCGACATAAGACTCTGATGGTGGTCATCAAATTTGTTAATTTTTCGTCACTAGCACAATCTTCAATATGTCTCAACGTTTATATTTGATGGAATATCGCCGGAGATATTATGACGCAGCGACAAAAGCACATCTAAGAAGTAATATCGATATAGGACACATTTGTACTCAAACATTATTTACACGAGGACGAATACGACCCAAATGACGACCCGTCATTAAGGTCGGAAATCGAATGATTTGCACTTCAGTAAAAGGTCGAATTGCCCCAATCATTACGGAAGCGCTTCAAGACCACACAACGGTTTCAGGAAGCATAGCGCAAATTGGACAGACGTTTAAACAAAGACAAACGTATAAACACCACACTATAGGACCATTATAATGGTTTAGTTTTAACTTATATTTATTGTTGAAGTGAACACTTCTTTAGCACAGTTGTCATTTGAAATTCGATTAAACGAAAAAGCGAGACGAAAAAGAGAAACACATACATCAAAAGGATGAGATAGAATACATTATATAAATACAGTGTTTCCTGTTATCTCGAACTGCTCTTTATGCGGAGTTTAATTTGAAGTTTAGTTTTTTGAAGGTTTCACTTCTACCGCGTGTGAACTGCACACATGTTTTTTTTTTCAGTTAAGTCTATGAAGCGACAACTGTTATGTTGAGGAAGAGCGGTCCCATCAGACACAAACATATTTTCTATGTTTAATACGTGGTCTCCACTTCCACTTTTTATTCCCACTGTAAACTTTAAATAGACAAATAAAAATATTGTATTTTGAATTTTTCATTTTGTATAATATAAATTGACGACGATCCGTATGGCGCCGTGGCCAACGTGCGGTCTGCCGTTCGGAGTGTCTCGGGTTCAATTGCCAGCGGGGCAGAAATTTTAATTATTAATTTAGATTTCTGTACCTAATCTGGCTGTTCGTGTGCTTGTTTCTGTGTGTCCTGTACTTATCGTTTTGAAATACATAATTATGATCATTGGAGTTAATAACAGTCGGAGATTCATTATAATTACTCCTTTGCTACTCCTTAACTATAAATAATAAGTTTAACGCTTACATACGTCATCAAAATCAACGTCATCGTCAAATACACGATTGAATATTGTCCAAAAGAGAAAAACCGGCGAAAAAAAAACCACGGATAGCACAGATAAAATAAATAATTTATCAAACAGAAGTATTACAAAGATTATTTTATACTTACCTATTTATGAATTTTTTACTCGTCTGGAACTGATTGGAAAATTGCTTTTGACCGAGGATGAGTAAACATGAAGGAAATCACATCCCCGGAAGTATGCCGGGAATAATTGCCTCGGGGTAAAGCTATAAAAATGTTACAACGGGCAAAAATGATTCCCTTGATGTGTACTTAATTAGCACGAAGGGTAGTAAGTAGGGTTGCCATTTCAGGTAATTGTACTCTATACTTTATGAGAACAGTAAAGTACAAGAAAATGCTATAGAATAATAAAGAAAGAAAGTATTATATAAATAATATAGAAGTGTTTTTTTCGTTAAACGCAATTTATCGATTGTTGCCGAAAATATGTTTTTAGACATAATAATTTTTAAAAATTGTCCTTTATTTTGTTACTATGTACTTTTCTTTTCTTACTGTAAAAACCAATGTACTTTATTTGCAAAGAAAAAAGTTGGCAACCCTAGTAGTAAGTGGCCGTCCCGGATAGCTCTCGTTATAAAGGTCAGGTGAAAAGGTAAGGAAAAGATGTTTAACGTTGTGTAATTGATGTAAGTGAGTGATAACCTAGTTGTTAAGCATCTCGACCACGCAATGTCGAGTGGGGGTTCAAATACCGGAACGCATCTCTTTTTCTCGAAATATTGTCGGTTCAAAATTTTCAAAATTATGTGCGTATTCAATTATCACTTGCTGCAACGGTGAAGGAAAACATCGTGAGGAAACCTACATGCTTGAGAGTTCGTTCTCAAAGGCATGTGAAGTCGGCCTATCCGCACTTGCCCAGCGTAGTGGACTATGGCCTAAACTATCTCATCTCTGAGAGAAGACCCGTGCCCAGCAGTGGGACATTAATGGGTTGATGATGATGAATTGACGGGCACTACAGACTTACGGATGTATCGCAGCGAATACGCATTGCACAGTTACATCGAACGTGTGACGCCAGAAATATCAGTGGTGATAGGTCAGCACACTCGCAACTCGCGAGAGATGGTTACGGCTTTTGAAGATTTGTCGATACTCTGCAAAAACTCGAGTCGAATCAGCTCTTTACAAAAACTGCGCACAAAAGTTATGGCTACTGCAGATGAGTCGAATCAGCTCTTTGCGATAACTACGCGCAATAGTTATGGCTACTGCATGAGTCGAATCAGCTCTTTGCAATAACTACGCGCAATAGTTATGGCTACTGCAGATGAGTCGAATCAGCTCTTTGCAATAACTACGCACAATAGTTATGGCTACTGCAGATGAGTCGATTCAGCTCTTTGCAAAAATTGAGCGCATTAGTTACGGCTATTGCAGACGAGTCGAGCCAACTATTTGCAAAAACTGCGCACAATAGTTATGGCTATTGCTGATAATTCGGCTCAGTTCTTAGCAAAAACTACGCGCATTAGTTATGGCTATTGCAGATGAGTCAACTCTCTGCAAAAACTGTGCGCAATAGTTATGGCTATACCAGAGGAGTCGTCTGCAAAAACTTACGCTTAAACTAACCCATACTCAGTGCCGGATTATGCATTTTTTTTTTTTTTTATCTTAAAAGAAAAGCAAACGAGCATGCAGGCCACCTGATGTTAAGTGGTCACTGCAGCCCATGGACATCCACATAAAACCTCAACTAGG
>DWKW01002662.1:0-10789 GCA_018250115.1 Doberes anticus
CGGAGAACTCTCAGGCATGCAGGTTTCCTCACGATGTTTTCCTTCAACGTTAAAGCGAGCGATAATTAATTAATAACACGCACGTAGTTTCGAAAACTTCGAAAAGAATTTTCGAGAAATAGAGGTGCTTGCCGGGATTTGAACCTCGACCCCAAGTACTACTGTAAGTGAATGATAAGATTCCCGAACTATTGCTCTGGTGGATCGAGATACGAATTTAGGTAAGCACGTTTAATTTTTTGAAATCATTATTTATAATTACTTCCAATTTATGTCTGAACGGGAGACCGGCATGTTCACCACTGTGCTACCGGGTTATCAACATCGTTTACCCATTAGTGTCCCACTGCTGGGCAAGTTCCTCATCTCAACGATGACAAGGATTTAGGTAGTTGCAACGCTGGCCAAATTCGGGTTGGTCGACCTCACATAACCTTAATAACATGGAGAACTCTCCGGCATGTAGGCTTCTTCACTGTTCCTTCACCGCAAAGCAAAAAGTGGAAAGCCAATTTCATACCTTAAGTTATGTATTGTATATAGAATTTAAATATATCTGAAGTGACCATACGTTCCGTTTTGAACGGGACTGTCCCTTTATTCGAACACCTGTTGTCCCTAAACAATCTGCGACGCAAAATAGTCCCGTTTTCTGAAACCGCGCGAAAATAAAATATCAGGGAACGACAGATACGAACGCCGAGCGATCGATCGGCAATTCCCGCCTACTTGCAGATTTCTCGGTATTGTTTTGTTTTTGATAAATTATTAAAAAGTTGTGTTTATTTTCATTGTTAACCTGCCCACCGGCGTATATAATATTAGTAGTATGATCCACACAGATAACGTATGGACGTCGCGTTTTGAGTTAAAAAAAAATGGTCAGTTTAAATATACCAAAAATAAGTAAGTTACGTAATATTTGTTTCTGCAAATTGCGTGAAAGTTTTGCAACACGTCAGTGGCTGAATCGGTATTCGAGAAAATAAGCAATGCAACGTTATCATTCGTTATACGAGTGATTCATTCAGTAAACACTGTCACCCTTTCGAATCGTAATTGTATGCAAATTCTTACAGATGCTCGGCCACGTGGTCGGTCACGTGACAAACTCGTACATAACACCGTTAGTTCCGATCCATAGCCATTATTTTTCTAGGATCTTAAACGCCACATGTTAAATTATTCTAGACCCGGGAAAATCTTTAAGGGAACGTTCTTTATCGTCTTTCGTGCTAAATTATTCTACAAGCACCCACAGGCTTTAAGGGAACGTCTTACCCCCTTTACCGTCTTTGCTAGCGAATGCTCTACAGAAAAGTTCAGTGGCTTTAGGACTCAGATAGGACTCCCGTCGTAGTTGAGGCTTGACATGGATGTTCGTAAGCTGCAGTGATTTGACATCAGGTTCCCTGCGTGCTCGTTTGCTATTCCATTCATATAGAAATACGCTTAAGGAAGATAATATACTACTTAGAAACTTGCCCTCTATTCATAATACGCACATAGGTTGAATTGTTTCAGATACTGTTCATTCATTCACGCAGAAACTAATGAAACATGTAAATTTCAATTTTACAGTCTATTGCGGTAGACACTTCCTTCTTGTATCAGTTATTACGCTGATTGTTAGAATTAGAAGAAATACCTACTAATGAAACAATATATACGGCAATAATTAAGAGATGCGTGCGAGGAGCACTGTATCAAAGTATCAGACGGGCGGTTCATTGTTCGATTCCCGTTGAATCAGTCACCCACAGTTGTAGGTGAAGCTAGCATGCAAGCTCAACGTCGGTGAATTGTTTCAGAAAAAAGATTGTTTTGTACGTTCGTTTATCTCATTTTAATGTTATATCTTTTTTTTTATATAGAATAGTAGGTAAACGAACATGCAGGCCACCCGATGCTAAGTGTTCACTGCAGCCCATGGACATCCACATCAACCCTCAACTGGGACGAAAGTCCTATCTGAGGTCGTATGTGGATGCGTTGCTACTCACGAGGACTAAGTTGGAATGCCTCTTCAAAGTGACTACCGCTGCATATACATAAATCTGCCATAATGAATTATGGGTAAGGGTTGAAAGGTCTGGTCAGGAATTTCAAAATCGCATCCACTTTCGACTTTTGATAGGACTTCTTACCTATGACTACTCATATGGCGCCGTGGTTAAGGTGCGGTCTGCCGTTATGAGGGATCTGGGTTCGATTCTGAGAATCGAGTCCGATATTTGCAGTATTAATTTAGATATCTGTACCTGGTTTGGGTGTTCTTGTTTCTTTGTGTGACCATGGCACCCACGACATACGTTAAATCCTACTGTCGGGCTATGAGTGTGAATCGTTATTTAATTATTTATTGTATCCAAACTCAAATGTTTTTTTAAACTTTTTATTTTAATAGAATAACTAACGAGCATGCAGTCCACCGATGTTAAGTGTTCACTGCAGCCCATGTACATCCACATAAAACCTCAACTGGGACGAAAGTCCTAGTCTCGTCGTATGTAGGTGCATTGCTACTCATGAGGACTAAGTTGGAATGCCTCTTGTCTGGTGTCTTCCGCCTAATTCCACCACCACACCCTTCAAACCGAAACACAACAGTTCTCACACTGCAGCTTGGACATAAGACTCTACTACCTTGAAAGTTTTTTAATTGAATGTGTATAAAAATAAATAATTGAATTAAAGTAAAGATAGTCTCTTCAGTGAAAATAATAAATATTTTGATACAAAATAAAGCAATTATAGAATTTTGCGACGACACGATTACTATCAAATAAAATCAACACTTTACTCATTTCCACGTTTCTTTTTACGAATAACGCAATTTATTTTTCCTCTAGCTTTATTGCGAATTTATCTTGTTAGTAGGATTAATCAGTCCTCATAAATTATCTCAATAAACTTAATATCTTCATCATTTACATCAAGAAGTTTAAGGCTTGTAGTTAAGAAGTAATGGCTTCACATGCCTTTGAGAACATTATGGAGAACTCTCAGGCACGCAGGTTTCCTCACGATGTATACCTTCAGCGTTAAAGCGAGTGATAATTAATTCATAATTCCAAATTTTTTAACAGACAGTGTTAGACAACCGGGATTTGAACCTCGACCCAATGTAGCGATGCCACTAGGATGTCACTCACTCTTAACCACTAAACTATCACTCACTATGTTACGGTATACGTAATGAGACACAGCCGTCCTTGGAGACTGTTTTGGAAATCAATAACTCGGTCTAGAAGCTTTTGGTCTAATTGTATTTGTATATATGTACATCCATCAGTATTCAGTCTGCGGCTATATTCGAATTGTCGAAACCAGCTATTACCTGTTATCATTCTATTATTACAGTTATTCACCTGTTGGAATAGTTTATTTATTTTAAAATTCTTCCAATCCCAATCCCAATAACTTTTTTAAATATTAACCTAATGAATGGAAATTTATCGACAGTCCATGAAGCATTCTTCCCAAATAAAGGATATAAAAAGTGCGGTACGAAATGAGATTCTCTTACACTAAATGCTATATACACCTAGCAGACCTTTAAACTTCTTTTGAAATTGATAGTGTGGAAAATCACTGAACTGTGTAATCTAGGCATTGGTTTTCAAGCGAATGCACTATGGGTAAAATCAAAGGTATGATAAATTCATTCCTGTTTATATCCAAGTTTCAAACAGTATTCGTGCATTCGTTAAAAGGTACATTTACCTTTTCTTACCATACGAAAAAATAGTATTGTAAAGCTGTGTTGTATTGTAAAATTGTACTGTAAAAAAGTTTATAGCATAACATTTGTAAAACACGTGAAAGATTTTTAACGTTGGATACATGTAGACGTAAAAGGGGTAGTAGGTATACGTAGAGGTCTTATTTTTACAGGCCTTACATTATTATTGTACATATATTTCATTTCACTGCTTGTATTTTCCAAAAACCTCCTGCCACCATTTATGGGACCGTACTCACCACGATGTTCCACGCCAGGTCTGACACAATAACTCGTGTTGTACAGTTCTAAATCACATTGTTAAGATCTTAGTCATAGTAAAATTCCTTCGGCTAAATCTTTTTATGCGCCTGTAGGTACACTCCGTTGAAAAAGGTTAAACAAAACCCCAAGCAGGTAACAAACTGGTATTGCTCATGGGTCTATTGTATTACTTGCGGGTAGCAAGGAACCGTTACAGGAAAATGTTTTCAACATACATATTTTAACCGGTCATCTTACTCTGATTTAAATTATTGCTCCTAACTCCTAATACTTACTCCTAACTTATCTTATTGTTTCGATGTTTTTACAGGCTTTTAAGAAATTTTAATTACTTGTAAGTTCAGGTCAAATGTCGTAAGTTAATTTACAATAAATAAATAAATAACATCACACACTCATAGCTCCACAGCAGGATTTAAACTGTGTCGTGGACACACTCAGAAATAAGCACACAAACACCCAAACCAGGTACAGAAATCTAAATTTATCATTCAAATTTCTGCCCTGCTAGGAAACGAACCCAGGACCCTTCGAACGGCACACTGGCCCATCGACCACGGCGCCAAACGGGTCGTCTAGGTTTCGTATGTTGGAATAGATTGAATATGTACGAAATTATAAATTAATTATGTTACGGAGGTGATTTTATTGGAACCGAAGCCAGAGTCGGAGAAATTTGGTTTGTCGGAATCAGAGACAAAAACGAGATCTAACAAATCTCTTTAAGATCGTTAAGGGCAGGTCTATTAAAGCAAAATAATACTGACATTTTTTAGCCTCATCAATTTCAGTAAAAAAAAAATCTTAGCTAGGTGTTTAAAATAAAAACAATCAAACATTCTTAAATCTTCACATGTCTTTGAGAACGTTATGGAGAACTCTCAAGCATGTAGGATTCCTCACAATGTTTTCCTTCACCCTAAAAGCGAGTGATAAATAATTATAGGTAATACACACATAATAACGAAAAAATGTTAATAGACAATATTTCGAAAAATAGAGAAGCGGATTTGAACTTCGACGTAGCGGGGTCGAGATGCTTAATCACTAGGCTATCACTCACTCAAGTCCCTAGCACTGACTGACTAGCACGTAATTCGGTGACCTGGACTTGATGCTACATCCACGGCATTCCGTCATTGTCGTGTGAGTGAGCTTATTTAATTTGTTGCGTTTTTGTATTGTAGGTGGCTTATGATGGGTACAGTAAAAGCTCAAAAGTATCTCAAGTGTACCTACTACCTATTCAATTTCGTCATGGAATTAACCAAATTCTATTATTATGATGTAGAACAATCAAAATATTACTGACTATTATTAAAAGGAACAGTTTAATGAGTATATATACGACTTGTAATAAAATATACAACATGATTTCATCGTATGCCTTAATTAATAAAGGGAAGCCGGTTGACAGGGTGAGAACGAAACGAAAGGTATACGTACGATAAACGGATACATGAAATATAAAGACGCTTTGCACAGCCATATCTAAACGAAATGTTGGGCGTTAACAACCCATCCAATTTTGCTGGACGATTTTGACGTGATGAAGAAAGATGCGTGACAGGCGATTTTTTGATGATGAAGAGCTGAATAGCGCCAGGCTTCAAATTATCATGACCGTCGCAGAGTAGTTCTTCCTTTATTTCTCTGTAAGATGCATTATCGAGAGTTGTAATTGCATGATTCCTCTAGCACCTTTTTCATGTAGAACATCCAGACTTACCGACTTACGACTGCTATCTGGCAATAGATCGTGGCCAAGGAGTGGAACACCCTGCCGGTCGCGACTGCGATCTGTGTTCCCGACATCTACTACCTGGAACTCTTCCAGGCAGGAATGATTAGTCTTTCTAGGTACGCGTGTTTTATTATAGGACTCATCATTACGTTCTATAAGGCGCGATCGCAGCCAATCGCTGCGAATGTATTTTACGCTATATTGTTTATTTTGTCAAGACGGATATTGATACGTTCAGGCGAAATCCATTGTAAAAGCCCTCGTTATAATTTTCTTGGATATCCAACTATAGACAATACATAAGTTTCTCGCGTCGCCTATGCACTTATTTTTGCCGCGAAGAAGCAAACACTACTTTTAAGGGCAGTATAATCTGAAGCAGAAATCAATCAGAATTCTAAGGATTTTAGCCACTAGTGCAAAGCATTTTTTGCATCGTAATTACATCTTTATTTAAATGTGATATAAGAACGATATTTACTCATCACCTCGAGAAAGCTTGAAATTGTGCTGATTCTTACTGATACTCCTGTATTCCGGTCCCAGGTGTACCGTAATTAGATATTAGTAAGACTTAATTCCAACATAATAGAACTTTATGTCCAAGGCTCGCCTGTGGTAGCACTGCGATTGTGCTGCTTATTTCTGCCGTAAAGCAGTAGTACGACCGCGGTTCCAGTTTGAGGGGTGTATCTGAGAAGAGCTGGGATTTGCGCCATTACGTTTCCCTAATTTCACCTAATTGCCAACCTAGTTTTCCAATAGTTTTTAAGTTCAGTTTCAAAAATTTACTTATGTTATAAATATCATCAGGTCCAAAAACAGCAAAAATAACCGACTAATAGATGATCTAAAGAACTGGCCCCGGTTGGTTATCGATCACATTTATTATGCAGGTATCACGCTTCGTTGTCCGATTTAAAAGTTTAATAAATTTCCAAGCAACACTCTCTATAATGCATTATGCTGTTAATCTACAACATGGACGTACGTTGCGAAAATGATTGCAGGTACATCATTATTTAGTTCAGTACGAACATCAACGAAAAACCTCAGAGAGGACTTCGGTCCTATTTGATATTGAATATGGATGGCCATGGCCTGCAGTGACCATCAGTCTACAAGCTCATTTCCTACTCCTTTAGTAAAGAAAAATATTTAATAGTTCTATCAGACAGTTAGATCGTCGTATCTCACTGGTATTAGAGCGAGAAAAATGCGAGGTGATCGCTGTAATGCCTAATCATAGAGATAAGAGGCGATTACAATTATTCCTCAAATACAATACAATAACGTATCAGTAATTAAGTTTAGATAGTAACATATATAAGTCTATAGATTGAAATTACCACTAAGATGACGACTTAATATTAGATTATAATCGCAGTGTCACATTTGATGATATACCTAACAGTAACATAACACATACGGACCAAATATTAGTGAGCGGAGCTTCTGTTCTATCAAGCTACCGTGATGTCGATGTATCTTAAAAGACATGATCAATTGAAACAAGTTTAATAGTCTTTATCACCTACACGTGTACCTGATTAAAGCCAAATACTATATTAAATGCTGGATATGTGCAATCTACACAAAGACGCTGTATGGCAAAGCAGCGAACAGAATACGCCAGGAAGCAATTGCAACCCTAGCGGTGATGAATACAGTCGAGCTTGAGGCAGCCTAGCGGTGTGGTACAAAATTTAATCTACCCCTGTCTACCTCCCAACCTCCACCACCCTGTCATAGCGACGCTTATACCTACATCGCCGTCCGGTAACAAATTATTTATACGTCAAACTGTAAACCTATGGCTACATAAACGTGTCTATGTGACGGACGTTACAAAAAAGTAGTAACTACTCAGTTTGTTTTTACCCGCGTCTCCATGCGAACGTAAATACAGGTTACTTACATATACCTCAATACCTAGTATCTAGACAACAGGCGACGACGGTTGGGCTTCCCACTACATACGTATCGCGCTACATACAGCTCTACACAGTACATAGGGACCGGCAAGGCCGTAGCATACCGTTACGCGGCAGATAAAATACTTTTAGATTTTTTTGCACCAATATTAAAGTGTACAATATAATGTCTCGGTTACGGTTGTTCGGTTAGTGAACTTTATCTTAAACATATGCTTGAATCTAAAAATAACGCGTTTTTTCTTTCAAGGTCTTAAAATGTATGATGATAATACGTAATAGAGTATCCAAACGAGCAAACTGATGTTAAGTGAACACAGCTGATGGAAATCTTTATCCTATTTCATGGCCCGAAGTTGTGTCTGAGAATGTACTTGTAGGTATTTGTTGCTATTCCTTATGTCTAAGCTAAAGCACCTTGGAGAATATTCTGCTTAACCACACCCTTCAAACTGAAGAGCACAGCTCACACTATTGCTTTACAGTAGAAATAGATGCTCTGGTGGTGCCGCAGGCGAGCTTACGCCAAAGACCACCATCATAGTCTTATGTCTAAGCTTAAATAGTGTAATTTAGATAGATTCTTTATATGATGCAACGAAAATAAGCTTTAATGAAAATAAAATCACAATTGTTGAATATTTTTTTAACAATGTTGACGTAGGCTTTAGCTACTAAGCTAGTCTTGATCTCCAACAAATCTTGAATGTAAATTTAGCGCTGGTATATTTAGTTCAGAACTCATGCAAAACATAACCTCATAGACTATCCTAAAAAACTCTATAGGTATATCTTTTCAGTGAGTTATTAGAAAGATATACCTACTAAAACCGTAGTAATTATTTAGTGTAAGTAACCGACAAGGTTTTAATTAAGTATAGAAATACGATATCAAAATTGTAGAAAAATAAAATTTATCCACTAAAATGAAATATGTTTTCTCTGAGTTTCCTCCATTGTCTATATAAATTACAGGCGAGAGCGAGAAAGCCCTATGCAAGCGTCGCTTTCGCCCTCCGCGAAAGCCTCCTGAAAATATCTATTGATTATCGTATACATGGTCGGTACGTATAGTCTGCCACCTCGCCCTATATTAATGTCGACTGCCGCCGTCGAGTGCCAATTTATTTGAAGAACATTCACATATTATGAACCGAGTACTGACTACCCCAATATTATATGACAATAACAAACGTCAATCCACCCACGGCCCCGCAAACCAAAGAAAATATCGTAATGAACCTACATTGGGCTGCTAATATGACAGCTACTTTATAAATACTAACAATCAGTTGATTTTGACTACGGGTGACGGATCAATATTTTTTTTACAATATCGCAGAATCCGCCCTGTAAATAAAATTGAAAGCTCTATCTTTAAACATAATGAGCGAACTCTACCAATAGATTATTTTCTAACAGGTATTTATATATTGTGGTAGGCAGAGTGAAACAGGGTATCTACATAACAATGTTATGCATAAAACAGTTTTAATATGACGTACAAGTACGAGTTTATGTCGAACACGAGACCTGTCGAGTTGATCCAAGAGCAAAAGGTTGAAAATTTATGTTGCCAGTGCTATTCTTGCCACTTTAATGGGAATCTGCGTTTTATTAAATTTTAGACAATAAATAGAATTTTTTATGAAAATAATCAGTAGTTTGATTTTTATTTCTGCAGTATTTTGATTTCTGCTTCTATTATAACGTGGTTTCAAATAAGTATGTGAAACATTAAATTTTGAATGTTAAATGTATAATGTAATCACAATACGTGATGACTTTTATTATTATTTTAATTTTTATTAATTGACAATTTTATTTGGATGACATAACTTGACTCATATTGTGTTAATTAGGTAGGTATATGTCATTGTAATATTAATTTCATTCGTAACTGATAGTCAATAATTTTAATAGCAACATAATTTCGAAAAATTAGAGGTCCGTGCGCGTATTTGAACGTTGACCAACCCCAGCAGGAGGTATAAATAAAGCATAAAAAAACTAAATTAAAAATATACAAAATGTACACTCACTCATTAAATCACAATACAATCCATGTGTATGGAGGTAACTTTCCAAATATATTATAATTGATGTTAAAATAACTTTTTTAACTATTAATTTCACTATGAAGTTATACTTCCGCAGTCAAAATTGTGACTTTAAAAATATTCCGATTTCAGTATCATTCTGATATACCCTTCTAAAATGTCGTCTTAGTTTCGACTTCTGTTTCTGAGCCGGTTGTATGTGTTTTTGTCTATGTTTGTATGTTTTGTTGTCCTTGGTATCCATGACACAGAGAATCATAGTGTGGGATCTTAAGTTTTATTTATTAATTACTAGCATTCTTCGTTTCATATGAAACTAATGATTTTTACTATGTAATAAAAAATATATCTTTTCTATATACAGGAACGTGACCAGTTGAAGATCACCCACGTCATAGTGCCGAAGCAGACTGGCACGGCTGACTCCTGCAGTACCAACAACGAGGAAGAAATCTTCCATTATCAAGATCAACATAATCTTATTACGCTAGGTTGGATACATGTAAGTAAAATGGATTTAATCATATTTCTACCATATCCGTTTAATATAAAAGGGTTTCTGCGAAATGAATCCACTGTTAAGATGTGTAACTTACGTTTGTAATAATAAGTCCCGAAATAAAACACATTACACGTATTTCATAATGTATTCTATGGCCTATTATACCAATAAAGTTTAATTAAGATCTGTCAATGTTGAGATATAAATTATAAACAAATGAACAAAAGTTATAAATTTTAAACACCCTTGTAATAGGGTATTTGACAACTTTTAGGAAAATATTCCAAATTGTTCATTATATAATAATACATTTGATTAATTCTTTGTGAATTTCTCTATTTTCTGTAAAAATAACCATTAAGGTTTAAATAAAGGAAACAAACGCTATTTTACACTAACAATTTTTTGTTATTTTGTTTCCAGACCCATCCAACGCAAACAGCGTTCCTGTCATCAGTGGACCTGCACACGCAGTGCTCATACCAGCTGATGATGCCTGAAGCCATCGCTATAGTGTGTGCTCCTAAATATAATGAGTAA